>PVLD010003745.1:41342-137074 GCA_004027595.1 Dinomys branickii | reverse complement strand
GGTGGTGGTGGCCAGGGGCCAGAAGGGGGCACGGAGGAGGGGTGGGAGACGTAGCAGGGGGCTTCAGCCCGGGGGGTCTGATGGTGGCGTGAGCGCTTGGCTTTGGATCGGCAGTGGTGTCGGCGGCTGGGGGGCAGGGGGCCGTGGTGGGAGCCTGTGAGAAAGACTAGGGTTAGTGTGGGCCTCAGCCTGGGGGTTGGTGCCCCTGCTACCTCCACTGCCCTGACATGCTGACCGGGGAGAGGGCAACGGCCCCAGAGACGGTCTCAGCCCACACAGAACACAGGGGTCTTGCAGGGTGGTGGCATCTCCATGTAAGAATCACAGCAGCCAAGGACGGGTTTATTGAGAAAGGAGCCAGGAAAGGGTGCAGTGGCGTGAAGGGTCAGATGGAGCTACACAAAGGACAGAGGCACTGGCGGACAGGCAGAGGCAGGGTGGGCCCAGTGAACAGGCAGGCGGTTCTGCTCCACCTGCCCAGTCCTGCAGGCACTCTCAGCCTGGATCCTCCTGCCAGCTCGCAATGGAGTGAGAACATGGGCCTGAGTCCAGACTTCTGTATCCACCTGACATCTGCACAGGTCCTCCCTCAGGCAGCTGAAGGGGCCATCTTCCTCTTCCCCTTGAGACCCTAACCCCATCCAGAGTTGGCCCACAGTCTATGTAGATCTCTTGATCAGTGGCAACCGAGTCCCAGGTGAGCATCCTTCCTGTCCCTGCCCTCAGGTTAAGCCTAAAGTAGCTTACCTGGAACAAGCACTTCTGCCTGCCTGTGTCAGTGCCTAGTGGGGAGAGGCTAGCAAAGGACCTGCTCCTAGGCAGAGTCCTGGTGGTGGAAGCAGCATCAGCCTCTGTCCCCTGGAGCAGAAACATCTCCCTCAAGGCCCATCCCCAACAGCCTGGCCCTAGACTGGGCAGAGGGCAGTTCAGGGAAGTCACAGGGGGCTACCTCGCTCGCCAGGGGCCGAGGGGGCTGTGGAAGAGCTGTCAAGTCCACGCAGCCTGCCAAGGTCTCGGAAGCGGCTGAGGAAGGCTTGCTCTTCCTTCTGTGTATGCAGAGACAGCACGGCCTTCGTCAAGCCCACTGGGCGGTAGGCATCTGGGGCTGGGTCAGGAGCTACTGTGGGGCTGGGGGCCGAGCTCGGGGCCGGGCCCAGGGCTAAACCAGGCAGGTCCTCCATCATGATGATGTCTGAGGAAGGTGAGATGGGAAAAAGTCATCAGAATCAACACATCCACACCACACCCTCCCTGCCAACAGCCCAGCCCCCCGCCTCACCCCCCAGCCAAGCGTGGGCCCCGTGTGCTCTCCTGACCACCTTTCTGCTGAGGGCTGTCCCTGGACCTCCTCTCACGCAAAGCAGTTCAGGAGAAACTACTCAATCCCTCCCGGTAGCCACTGCCCTGCCAGAAAGCTCCAGGGGTGACACCTTTACAACCCTTGCTGGAAGGAACACCCTCTCCCTGCCCTTCCTACACACATTTGTAAGGTCAATACCCAGAAACCTTTTGGGGTCTTCAACATTTTTTGCCTCAGGCCTCTGTGATCAGCACCGCAGGGCTGAGCCCCCTCCCTTAGCCCAGACTTTACAGTAAGAACACAGGGCAAATGGGGAGGAGCAAGCAGCAGAGGCTGGTAGGCAGCCTCAGGGAGCAAGCAGAGTACCCTCAAACTAAACGGGAAGCCTCCTCTCCTTTCGGGACTGGAGGCGAGGGAAAGGCTCGCAGGGGGCTGAGGGTGAGAGACCAAGTGTAGCCCAAGGACCACCCCCTTTCTCCATCCCCATACCCGACTCCGGGGGCTTCTTGTCTCCCACATGGACGATCGTCGAACTGAAGCTACACTGACTGGTGACAGACACCACACTCTCTGCCTTATTGGCCAGGGCGAGTGGGCTCAGGGTGCCTCCCACCACTGGCTCCTTCGGAGGAGTGGCCCCCTCCCCAGACAGCACTGCTGATGGTGGATCTGTGCAGAGAGATGTCACTGGTTACCACCCCTCACCCACTGTGAGGTCAGGAGAGGGGATCCCAGGGAAGAGAAGGAGGGACTGGTAGTAGGAAGGAGTGTGGAAATCATGATGCAGGGAGAGGGAGCAGGGAACAGCAAGGTGGGGGTCCCCAAGGCAGATCTGTAGAGACCCAGCGCCACCGGGCTGGGTCAGGGCCGTGGGAGCCAGGTATGTACTGAATCTTTACCTTTCTTGGCCCCCACAGGGACTGGACCTGTCCTTTGCTTGTCATCGTCAGAGGCTGAGGAGGCAGTATAGGAGGAAGAGGAGGCACATTTTCGCTTGGTCGTGCTGGGGATGTTACAGCTCTCCAGGTACCTGGTGACGAATGTAGCAGAGGACATAAGGGCAGGGCAGTGGGTGCGACAGAGACAGGGCAGAGACACAAGGTGCCAGGTGGGCCTAACCTGAGAATGCTGTCCAGGCAGTTGATCTGCTGGTAGGAACAGCTGGAAGCTTCTTTCCTCTCAGCCTCCTCAGGGGCCAAGGCTGATGGGGCTTGGATGGGAACAGGCGCAGCCTCCAGCTCTGGGTCTCTAGACTGCACAGGAAGGGCCTTGGCCTTGGATGTTCCTGTAGCTAGGGCAAGGACAAGAAAAGGTAAATGGTTGGGGTGCGGGTCAGGGACCCCAAGGCTCATTTCTCACCTCCATCTACCATATCCTATCGGACCCCAAGGCTCATTTCTCACCTCCATCTACCATATCCTATCAACTCACCAGGGAGGCGAGGCCGGGGTGGAGGCCGGGCCCGGGACTCGATGAAAAGCTGCTGCCCCTGGTGCTTCACCAGATGCACATCCTTACAGATCTGCTGGAACGTCACCTGCGGGACACAGCACAGCAGCAGGCAGCACTGCGGCACCTGGCCACTGGCAGTGCCAAAGACACAATAAAACAAGGAAGTACCAATAGGAGGCCCTGAGGACCCCAGACAAGGAGGAAAAGGCAGAGGAAGAGAAGGAAAAGCTCTGGGACTGGCAATCCTGATTCTGCAGAGGACAGGAAAATGGGAAATCAGAGGGGTAACGTAAAAGAGGTTCACTCACTGGAGCAGGAGGTCCAGGCCCCTCAGCATCACCCCCATTGCTATCACTGGAGGAGCCAGGGCTGTGGAGAGGACCTGGGGACACCACAGGGCCGACTCCACAGAGCCCAGGGGGGCTGGAGCTGTGCACAGGCTACAACAGAAAAGAATGGTTAGACATGTACACCTGCTTCCCATCCCTCTGTTCCCCTCATCAACTCCCACCCCTCAATTCTTACCTGCAACAGTAGCCGGTGGATCTGCTCTGAGAGCTCCTGGATATCAGAGTCCAGAGACAGAGCTGAGCTGGGGGCCGGGGGAGTGAACACATCCTCATTCAGGGGAGCCCTGCAGGGTGGGCAGAGGAGATTCCAGGCCTGTCCCCAGGACTTCCCTTCCACCCCATCCGCAGCGCCCAGGGCCATGGCCCACTTACGTGCGTACTTTGTGGCGGCCCAACACAAAGGCCACCTTGCGGCTCCAGGGATGAACGAAGCCGGCCCAGCTGGTGTCCATGGTGACATACTCCCCATTGCGGGCACAGAAGCGGATAGGGGAGTGGTCAAAGGGCTGGCCCGCCAACTGCAGGACTGGAGGGAGTTGGAAATGAAGTAGGAATCAGTGGAAAAGAGAAGAGCAAGGTGGAGGCCACCCCAGCAGAAACTCCAGAGATCAAGGGGCAGGCGAGAAGGATGAGAAGAACTTACTCTTCTTGTGGATGGCCAGCATGAGGGGTCGGTCCTCGGGATGCAGAAAGAGGAGCACTGGGGCCCCCAGCAGGTCCTGGGGCAGGTAGCCCAGCAGTGGGGCTGCCCTGTGATGGGAAAAAGTGTAAAGAGTGGCGAGAGCCTCGACCCTGGCCACCCCCTTTCCCCTGGGTGCTGACTTCACCTTTCATCCACATCTTGGAAAAGGCAGCTGGGTGTGTGCCGTGTGGTGAAGATCCTCTTGTCAGGGGGAATCCGGGGAGCTGAAGCACAGAACATGTGGCTGCTGGATTTGTGCAGACTGGAACAACTCCTCAGCCTTCCTCCCTGGCTGAGGCCCCAGCTGGCTGGCAGTCTCTGCCATTCAGCCCTCACCTTTATGGTCCACAAACGGGATGGGCCACTCTTGTGCTTCAAATCAGTAAAAACACTAAGAACCACCAAGGTACTCTTCACCCTGCTCCAGCCGAGGCTCACGTCCAACCCCACCTCCAAGGGCAGCTTCAACTTATCCTTATATCACCTTCTGTTCCAAAAGTCTGACTGGTGCCTCCCAGACTCACATTCTGCACCTCAGCTCCAACCAACAGGGAAATTCTTCCTTCCACCCCCACCCCCACCCCCGGCCAGGCCCCTGACCTGCCCACCTTCATAACCGGAGTGGATGCGCTCTGCAATGAGCAAGCAGCATGGCTGTGCAGGGGCCCCATCTGAGATCCGGATCTTGGTCACATATGGGGTTAGGCGGAATGGCTGGTACCGAGGCCCCGGATCCCGGTCAGGACCTCCTCTAGCAAGAGAGAGAAGCATTGAAGAACTTCAGTGGAAAGACAACAATCTGTCCAACACCACAGTCATGGCCCACACAGCAATACCGTGGATGGCTTAGGAAGGCCTCCCCCACCTACCTGATACGGCAGAAAACAGACTTCTCCTGAGTGAAGTCCTTGAGGCCTGAACCTGAGACAGATAAGGAAGCAATAAGCATACTGCCCTAGCCTTCCCCTGGGCCAAGAAGAGCCCAGCAAGGGAAAGCCTGGGTCCCGACCCCTCATAGCAGGAGCATCCTGAGGCTACCCCATTCTCCCCACAAGCACGTGGACACCTCACCTGCAGAGGCTCCAGTGCCCCAGGTGGGGAGACGAGATGGGGCAGTGGAGCCATAGAAAACACCCACATCCTGGGGAGCCAGGAGCTCTGAGAAGCGGGCACCCCGGAACACATCCCGCTTGCACCGTAGCAGGACACCTGCTTGCTCAGAAATGTAGACGATTCGGCCTGTCAGGAAGGAGACAGCCACGGAGAAAGTATCCTACAGGAAGGCAACAACAAGTGCAGGCTTAGGAGCTGTGGGAGTAGGAATGGGGGACACTGGGTTGGAAGGGTCAGACTGCAGCAGACCTGGTTGCGAAGCGTGTACTCAGACGTGATATGCTCCAGCTCCTCCAGGGTATAAGTGGACATATCCATGGCGCAAGGCTCACCCTCTTCCAGGCTCCACTGCTGGTAGTAATCTTGGTTGGCTGAAAGGTGAAGGTATGCATGCAGCATTCGCTAAGCAGACAAACCCCCCACACAACAGCCCAGACTCTGGACAGTCCCCGCCCGGGAAGTTCCACTCACCTTGCACCTGCTTGACACATGCTAGCGCATACTGTAGTGTGGCAAGGGTACCAGAGCGGCCCTTGCCCCGACGTTCTGGTGGCAGTCGAAGCTTGAGCTCCCGAAGAGCTGTCATGAGTTCCTTCTGGGTCCTTGCCCGGGCTGACTGTTCACTGCTGCAGGGCCAACGGAGAAGGAGGCATAAAGGCATTAGCCCCAGAGTGTGGTCCACACCCCAGACCTCTCCCCCAGCCCTCACCCCACAAACCTGCAGCCACTGGTAGATGGGTTGTCCTGCTCTGAGCTGGCACTCAGGAGGCTGTAGGCAATGGAACTGCTGGGTGGAGATGGGCTCTGGGAGTTTGTGCTGGGGGAGAAGCAACAGCCCAAGATGAGGGGCAGGTGGCACAACAGCTTGGGGGCCTGTGACCTCCCTCAGCTTGCCCATAAGGCCACGCCCCAACTCTAGCACACGCACATACCTCTTGCTGCTCTCGGTGGTCTCCAACAGGGCAGAGTCCTTGCCATGGCCAGAGGAGGAGCTGTGCGAGCTCCGCTGGGACGCGCCCCTGGACTCATGCCCATTGGACTCATTGCCGCTTGAGCCATTGCTGTTTGCATCAGTGTCATCAGCCAGGCTAGGGCCTGGGCAAGGGCGGTGTTGTGGGGGTCCAGGGGATGGGACTTCTCCAGGACAAAAGGATTCTCCTGGCCTGGGGTCCCCTCCCCCATCTGCCCCTTCCAGGGGACCACTCATGTCTAGGCCATGTAGAGGAGAACAGAACAGAGAAGGTGGAGATGCCACCACAGATGCACCAGGGGGCCTCGAGGCCTGGCTGAGGAAGAAGGGTGGGGTCTGTCTCCGAGGAGCTCACAGCCAGCACCTGGAAGAGACCAGGAGGCAGAGTTAGCAGAAGCTTATCCATTTACCACACGGAGCCTGGGGCTTCACTCAGCCCCTCTAGGCTTGTCCAGCGTCCCTAGGACCTAGCCCTGGGGCTTCCAATGGGGAGCCAAGGTAAGTTCTGAATCTGTCCCTATAGAGGTGCTGCAGGGGAAAGAGGATCCCCCCACATCCCCTGCCAGCGTGGTGTGCGTAAATGAAGCCTAAGCAGTCGACTAAAATTATGGCTGTGGGCCAAAACCTGAACGTTCTGCATTCCCAGGTTCTCATTACAGCTCGCACTAGGCCTAGAAATCCAAGGCTGCAGAGTTGTGGGGTGAGCGGATCGCCTCCTATATTTAGGCTTCCGGGCTAATTTTACCCGGGGGCGGCACCACCCCCGCTGCACATGCGCGCCGACGTGCTGGGGCCCCACCACGCGCTTCCGCCGCCGCCGCGGTCGCCAAGGAAACCAACGTCAGCTGCTGAGCTCAGCGGTTGCTGGAGGGACCCACAGGAGGGTGGGGGGGCGACCCCTCCTGCATCTCTCCGCGGAAGTGGAGGAATAACCCACTCCCACAAAGGCGGCCTTGGCTCGGAGCACCCAGCCCTAACAAAAACCAGGTCCGAGGATGGTTTGGTGGGCGTATGGAGAGGGACAGCCTATCGGGATCCCAGGGAGCTGACCCTGGCCTCCGAACGAAACACTTCGCCCTCCACCCTCCGCGCAAAAGACCCTTAGCCTCGCACTCGCCTAGATCCCGGCCTTTCTAGCCAAAACAATACAGCCTTTCTTTCTCTGGCCCCCATCCGGGCCACCAAGACTAGAGCCGGCACCTGCCATGCAGGACCCAGGACTCTTTACTTTCCTATCCCCTCTCTCCCCCTCCCGAGCTTGGGCAGGAGACGCACAACAGCCACCACATAGTTCTGCCTTTACTCCCCGTCCAACCACACCCCCATCCCCGAGTATTTTCTGAGCGCCAGGGGAAAAGGGAAGGCTGTGGCCAACAGCAGGAACTAGCGCCGGGAACGGGATGTTCCTGCCCGAAGCAGGCTGACATCACGACCGGCGCAGGGCCAGGAACTGGAGGGGGTGGACGAGGAGCGCCCAAAGCCTGACAGGGTCTTGCTGCCAGGGCAAATCTGGGGACCCCTGGGTGACGAGGAAGGAGACACAGGGCACGCCCGCGGTGGGTCTGCTGCAGGGCCGGGATGGCTACGGCCGAGGAGGAAAGCTAGGGTAAGGTGAGGAGACCGGGAGTGAAGACGGATCGGGATGAGGTACAGCGCGGTGAGGAGGTCCCCGGAGCCAGAAAAGGGGCGGAAGCAACAAGACGGCTTACTGTCGTGCTGTCTGAACGCCTGGGCTGATAGTGACCCATCAGAGAGAAAGAGGCGCCCGCCTGGCTCGAGGCCGAAGACTAGCCACAGAGTGGACACGGAGATGCCTACCTGGCTGTGCAAGCACCCTCCAGTCGCCCTCCCGATGCCGTTCCAGCCCGCAGCGGAGTAGAAGCTCCGCGAGCCGGAGAGGCGGGTTGCATAATGCCAGGCGCTGCCCCTCATTGGCCTCCTGCCCGCAGAGCCGTAGGCCCCGCCCCGATTGGCTGGGGATCTCTCCTTGGCGCCTGATTGGCTACTGGCCCCCACTGAGGTCAGGGCTGTGTCACACACACCGGCGCACGTGGACCCGGGTGCTGGCACTGGGCTGAAGGACTGCAGACACGGCCCAATGGACACAGGCCGCCTTGCACAGTGAATAATGGAGGGGAAGTGAGGGCAGGTAAGCGGCCCCTCTTAAGGGAAAATGCTCAGGCCACAGTGGGCTACTTCCTGAACTGACCAGCCTTACAAAACTGGACACCTTGCCCTATCCAGGGTTAGGGAAAAGGAAGGCCGACCTTAGGTGCTGGACCAAACTCGATGAAATAGCCGGTCCCTGCTAGGGAGAGGGAGGAGGCCCCGCCTGGCCTTTCCTGGGCTCTCTCCAGCCTTGTCATAACACATAACGAAGCTAACCCCATCCTCTGACACGTCCTGCCCGGAGAGGTCCACGTGTGCCTAGAGGGTGAATGGGTGGAGGCAGAATACAGACAATGCCAGGGGCAGCCAGAGCCAGGGGAGGTGGTGAGAGGACCATGGCAGGTGTTTCCACAGCCAATCAGAGAATAGGTCTCCCTGCAGCCTACATGGTGACTAGTCCTCTCCAAAGAACCCAGCCACCCACACTTAGGGCTGCCCCGAAAGAGGGGGCCAGGAAACTGGGAGAACAGAGGGAGAAAGGGGGCAGCAATGAAAAGAGGCCAGCTGGGGCCCTCGACAGAGAAGAGGGGCAGCTTTGTCCCCACTGCTTGGAAAGGAAGACCTGGGGGCCCAGGTGGGACTTCATCTCTGTCACCTTTCTCTCCAGTGTTCAGGACAGGAGCCCCACAGATGGCAGGGGACTGAAAAACACGGCAAAGTGATCATTTTGCCTGTAAAATGGCTAGGTATGCGAAGGAAGGAAGGAGGCTCAGAGGTGGAGAGGGGGCTGAAAGCTGTCATTTCTTTTTTTAAAAAGGGAAGAGCAGAGCACTGAGCCCTAAGAAGAAAATAGAGGCTTGATTTGGGGGAACAAAGTGCCAGTTTGCATCCGGAACTGCTGTTACGCAGCTCGTGCGCCCAGACTGTAGTAAGTATCGTAGCTCCTCTCAGGGTTGCTGGAATCGTGGCCAGCAAGGGAAGCAGCCCCCAGGCAGCCGCTGACAAAGTCGTAGTGGGTGCCTGCCCCTCACTGTCACATGGCCTACGCTTTCCTAACAGTGCTGTTTCCCCTGGGTGGGCGAGAGGGACAGGGAGGGCTCTGCGGAAAGCTGGGGCTCAGGGGTGTTGCAAATAACCCAGAAAAACCGAAGCAAGAAAACAGAAAACAAAGGATACAGGAGCGTGGATTCTCAATCTCCTTGAAGAGGGTGCCGTGTTGCCCCCCCCAACCCTCCACATACTGTGGCTCCATCGTTGTGTCATTTCCAGAACCTCTTCTCTGGAAAGTTTTTCTCCCCAGCTCTCCTCAGGAGATCCAGGTGCGATCTCCCCTGACCCGGATAGTCCTTGCTCGCCCACCTCCATATCTGTCTTTTACACAGAAAATAGGGTCCTGCGCTCCAGCAGCCTCCACCTACTCATAAGGCCCAGGTCGTCTAGCCTCACCGTCCCCACAGTAACCAGGCTCTGCTGCCGTCAAGGGAGGAGAGGGGGCGGGAGACAACGGTGACGTCAAAGCGGAGGAAGGAGGCGGGGCGAGGCCGCCGGGGAATGTGGGGCAGGGAGGTTGGAGAGGCAGCGGTTTGGGAGGCGGCCAGCCTGAGAGGGCGGCGGCCAGCGCACTTGGGAACATCGTGTTCTCTTGGCTGGTGGCCCAGGACATGCTCTCAGTCTGGACGCCTCCCCCAACCTAACGACAGCCGTCCCGTCCCAAAGCCAGGGATTCCTGGAGAGAGGATTAGAAGGAAGGGTCCCTCCTCCGCCCCCATGGTTGGCTCTCTTTCCAGGACGCATCTGCTAGCCCTTCGACTCTTTCCTACAGATCCTGGCACGGTCTGCCCGCGATCCCAAACTGTACTGTGGTGCTGGCCCAGTACCAAAAGGCCAGGGCGGGGAAGTTGGAGGCCCAGGTTCTGCGAAAGAACACACACCTTTGCTCCCTCCCGGGACCCCTTCAGAGCCTGGATCTCTCTCGTTACAATGCGAGGAGGGGCTACCGGGGGAGGCAGCTCGAGCCTGGTTTGGTAGGAGATGAGGAAATCAAACTGGGACAAAGCAAGTCGCCCAGCCTCGGACCGGGATCCTCAGAGGGACAGAAGGGAGGAATGCGGGAATTTGGGCCGGTGCCTGAAGACCAAAAGAACAGGAAGACGGACAGGAAAACATGGCAATGTGACAACAGTTCCCAGCCACAACATTCACATAAATCTCTCACCCTTTCCTTCTTGTCACCTTATAGCCATTTTAAGCTATATATTTTTTTAAAAAATGTGACCCAGCATTGTGCTAAGCACTTTGCAGACATTAATTTTATTTAATCCCCAGAACAATCCTGTGAGATGGGTATTACTGCCCCTATTCCATGGAGGACAACTAAAGCTCAGGAGTTACTAAATTGCCTGAATTGTCTGCCTCATAACAAATGTGGCCCGGCGCTCATAACTGAGCTCTAGTGATGGCTTGTCCTTGGCTTCTTGAGGAACCCAACCTGCATTCCAGCACCGGTAAACCTGGTCCTCCCAAATATCCAGCTGATTCTAAGTTTGATGCCTGTAACATAGACTCTATCCAACCTCTCTCCCCCCTGCGCTGATATTGAGACACTCCACGCACTCATCCTAGCCTATCTTCCAATGCACACGATCTTCCCAGGAGCCTCCAGCATCAGTGATCTCCCAGGAACCTCACTTCACTCTTCTACCTTATCCCAGATCGCTTTAACACAGACCTGACGGTACAGCTACCAGAGCACCCTTCTGGGGCCCCCTCACCTTCACTAGCTTAGGGAGACGTGTGCACAGCACAGACCCCACCCTATCCTTCCTCCCACAGTCCGAGTACCCCATGTCTCTCAGGCCCAAATCATCCCCTTCACACCTGAGATGGACACCCAGAGCCTTGAGGAGACTGGCTTTGCATCACCCAAATCAGCACACCACCGTTTCGCAAACTCCACGCCAACGCTATTTCATTGCCCCCACCCCCGTCCTACAAGAGCCTCCCTCCAGCCTCGGAGCCTCTGCCTCTTCCAAGTGCTTAAGGCACCTTCCCAAACCTCAGCCATGGACTGGAATGCCCACCAGCTCCCAGCACCTCCCCAGGATCAGGAGCTCCAACTTCCTCAGGTCACTGAAGGCTTCTGAGGAACCCCTCCCCAAAGAGTCGGGTCCAGCACTCTAAGATAATAAAGGAGCTGATGTCAGTAATTTAACTCCGTCCCTGTAGAGCTGAGTTCGCTGTCCATTTTCTCCATAACTATCAGAGCTCCCCCCGGGACCATCACACGTTTGCATGATCCCCTCACTCTAACAACCCTTCTGACTAACATCCACACAACCGAGGAAACTCATATCGAGCGCTCCTCAATTCTCTCCCCTCTGGGCACTCACCGCTCGGAGCACAAGCACAAACCAGATTTCTTCACGACTGGGACTACTGTAGCTACTCCTCACTCCAGCAGGCCCGCCTACCCTCCGAGCTGCCACGCCCCCAAAGTTTATTGGTTTAGAGGCGCCGACCCATGCCCAGCGCCGCGTGCACCCTCTCAGCCCCCGCAAAGGTTTCATTGGTACCTCCGGTCGCCGTCATCTTCCCATTGGTCTGCTTGACAACCGGTAGTGATAGATCCACGTGAGGGGGGGCCCGCCCTGGCGCGTTGATTGGTAGTCTGACAGGAAGCCACGCCCGCACATAACTCTGAAGTTCTTATTGGTTGTTAGGAACAACCCCTAACTGGGCTAGATCGATGACGCAACTGCCAGTCCTGTCCCCCAAGCTTTTTCATAGGCTGAGCGATCTCAGAGCTGTAGAGGACACGTGCCGGCGGTCTCACGCGGCAACTTGTTTACCCAGAAGCTGGGGATTTTCCTTGACGACACTTACCCAGGACTGTGGAGTCTGCGCAGGCGCATCGAGTTTGACCTGCACGCAGGCGCAGAAGTGAGCGACGACGGCGTAGGTGGGGACCCTACGCAGAGTCGAGTATGAAGAGCTTCTGGCCGTGGAGAGCGGCCCATGACCCCCGCCCTACATCTTTGATGCTCCTGAGCCTAAGACGCTTTTAGGGTGAAGCAGTCTTTAGGGTTCAACTCCGGATGATGACGCTACAGCTGCCTCCTAAGTGTTTTCTGTGCTTCAACTTTGCTCACTACCCATCCTCCCACAAATGACACTGAGATCCAGAGGTTAAGTAATCCGTCTGAATTATCATGCTAGTCAATAATGGGGCTAAAATTTCATCCCAGATCCCTGACACCACACTGAAGATGTGTCCTAGGGCCTATGGAAAGAATACCTGCCTACAGGGATTCACAAGGCGAAGCACAAAACCCTAGTATACCGTAAGCCCTTGGAACAGGTGGAAGTTACAGTGGACTGTGTACCTGATTACAAGAATTACCGGGGCTCCTTGGGACTGCTGAATCAGAATCTCCAGAGAGGGTACTGGAAATCTGTTTTTAAAAGCATCTCATAGGAGCCAGCAGGTTGGGGAAGCACTACTAGCTTAAGTGTGCTACTGGATCTTCACTGCTGCAGCCCTGAGGGGCTGGGCCTAGAGCTCATCCAGCACCTTCACTCATCGAAGTGCCTGGGGACAGTGCATCAAGAAGCTGGACACCACAGGACTTCAGGGTAGGATCTGAAGTCCCCAGTCACAGAACACAGTGCAGGGGTAGCACATCGTCTAGCCAGCCCCATGCCACACACGGCTGGGTTTCCCCCAGCGGACTCATTCAATAAATAGTAACCCCGCTAGATGCCGGCACTGTGCTAAGCACAAAGGGGGAAAGATGCTTCATGTAAGTGCCACCGACTTCAGGCCCAGGAGGAACGACTGCAGAATCTTGAAGCTAAATCTAGGAGGGGAGAAAGGAGTCTGACAGCAGGTGCATGCCCCAACCAAGACAAAGGAAGAACTGGGTAGCCCAGACTGCAGGCTTCACCAGGTTTGGGCTTGGTGGTAATGACACTTCCCATTTCCCAATTCGTGGTGCCCTCCTCTGGCCACTTTGGGAACCACACTTTGCACTGCCCAAGGTCAGGGCCTCCTGCAAAGCTCAGACCCTTCCCAATTATGTGGGGTTTTTGGTACTTTTGAGGCAGGGTCTCGCTATGCAGCTCAGGCTGGCCTTGAGCTCACTGTGTCGGTCAGGCTGGTTTCGAACTCGAGGCGATCCTCCTCTGCCTCCCGAGTGCTGGAATTACAGGCGTGCACCACCACGCCCGGTTTCCAATTATGTTTTTAACTTCCCTGTTACACCTACAGGTCTAGTAACCTTCCCATTAAGAAAAATCTTAGACACCAGCTGGTTACTCATTACACATTTATTGTACATTTTCACAATCTGGATGCGCCACAGAATTGGGGGAGGGGGTGAGGGAAGAGGGAAGGCAGGGGACACTGGGATAATATGGGGGGTCTAGAACACAGCACCCCCACCCCCAGCATCTCTCCTACCCTTTCACACCACAATTTAGATCTCCCTGCTCCCCCTCCACACACACCTGGAGTGTGGGAGGGATTGGGGCCCCCTCCAGTGGCAGGTTAAGGGACTGCATCCTCAAACCCCTAAAATTGTGCCATTTAAAAAGACTAATATTAGACCTTTGCTCTATCACTTCACCTAATGAGGGGACAGCTCCCACTTGCTCTCTCTGGGCTCAACAGCCCTGGAGAGGGGCGGATTCCCCATCATCCAGCAAGTCCCATACTCACATTGGCAGTGACTAGTACCCCACCCTGAATACAGGGGGCAGTCAGAGGAGCTGGGCAGTGATGGGGCAACATCCCCCAGATTGGTTAAGAAGGTTTTCAGTCCAACTTCCAACCTCCTGCAGGGGTGAGGCCAGAGATTTCAGGCAGGAATTGGGGGGATTCTCTGCCCTGCCCCACTCCTCCCCAAGGCAGTGATGACCTACACACACATACTGGCAGCCACCCCTCCCAAAAGAAATCAGATTGTGGCCACTCCCAGCTCTCCTGGTGGGAGGAGGAGGAGGGTTAGGCAGATAGGAGGGAGGGAGACCCCCTGGGAATGTCATTGAGTGCCCCACAAGAAAACTGGGGAGCAGGAATGTAGGGAGAGGCCCCGAGTGGCAGAATTATTGGTCCATCACAGCACACTAAACTCCAAGACACTTACACACCAGCTGGGGGAAGGGAGAGGTGGGCACAAGAGGTTTGGAAAGTGGGGGTAGGAGAGGCAAACAACTAGAAGGGCTGGGAGGGGCAATTCTGGGGACCGGGACAATCTGGTTCCCCAGAAGCCCAGGCAACCCTCCACCTGCAAGTAATGTCGTGCAAATAAAGTGTGATACGAGGACCAGTAGGGACTAACTCCTCCGTAAAAAAGAAACACAGGTTGAAAGAAAAGTGACAGAACTAAAATTTTTTTTAAAGGGGTGTCAGTATATAAATGTATGCTAATTAACATGCTGGAAGCTCCCAGACCTTGGGAATCTTAGGACCAAATAGGGCCATCTCAGAGCCTCCTGATGGACGCATGGATGCACCTAAGGAGGCCTGGACAGGCGCTTTTTTGGGGGGGGGATTGCATGGAGGGGAGGCTTGGGGTATCAGTTAAAGGATGGAGAAGGAGAGGAGAGGGACTATTGCATAGCAGATGCAAATGAGGGGACTTGGGGCTGGTCAGGAAGAGAGAGAAAGGGAAGGAGGGAGGGAGAGGAGATGACAGGAACCTCAGGAAGGGGTGTTAAGGACAACCGGAAAAATCTTCTAGTAATAAAACTACAAACAGACCAAATATATATAATATTATATATGTATAAATAACAGCTGGCTATTTACAGGGGGACACACACATGGACATACACGCGCACACACACGGGTCCAGGGGAGGGGCTGGAAGATATGGCTGAGAGGTGGGGGGGGCGGCTGGGGTTGGGG
Source organism: Dinomys branickii (assembly GCA_004027595.1). Taxonomy (NCBI): domain Eukaryota; kingdom Metazoa; phylum Chordata; class Mammalia; order Rodentia; family Dinomyidae; genus Dinomys; species Dinomys branickii. Next base: position 122,191 of record PVLD010003745.1, on the reverse strand, counting down.
GAGAGGCCCTTCTCTAGGCAGGGCTGACTCCTCGGGGATTTAAGTGCTGAAGTAAACTGTGGAGAGAGGGCGAGAGAAAGCAGGAGAGGAGAGAGAAAGAGAGAGAAAGCTGCGTGTCAGGCCTGGCCCTATGCCCACCCTCCCCGCTCCGCAGCTGGCTGACATCCCTGCCCGGCTCTTGGCCTCCGTTTCTCCGAAACAAAAGGGCTGGTCAGGTGGGTTCCAAGGTCCCTTCCGTTCCTTGGCATGGCGTCGGGGCTACATCCCCTCAGTCCTCAGGGTCTCTGGGACCACAGGTGTCCAAATAGTGGGCAACTGGCTTTCTGGTCATATCTCGAGCCCCTAGGCCTTTTCTGTCATCTTCTACCCAATTCCAAGATTCCCAGACTGGGATCTTCAGCCCAAAGGGTCCTCAATGGAACACTGAAACCCACTAGCTGTCCTGTTTCCAAGATCTTAAAAGGTGAATCAGGGCTGCTCTTAGCAGCAGTGTGTGTCTTTTGTTGAAAAGTAACCTCTAGGTTAATGACCTTCAAAGCCCAGAGTTCGCAGGGCAAAGCTCCCCCGGAGGGGGCCCCGCCACTCCCGCATCACTCACCGATGATGATGATGAGGATGATGGCGCAGACCACTCCCAAGATTATCATCATCTGGGGGGAGAAGGAGGGTCAGCCGGCCGCGCCGCGCCAGCCTCGCGAGCCCCGTGGGCTGCTCCCTGCCCCTACCCTTACCTTGAGGTTTTTCCACCAGTATTTGCGCTTGAGCTTGGCTGCACTTGTTTCAAACTGGGAGGCCCCCGCCTGGAGCGCGTCGGCACGGTCATCCAGCTCTGAGAGCTTCTGGTCCCGCTCCAGGACCTTGTCCACGTTCACCCTCATAATGTCCACCACCTGGGGGCGGGGCCGCGAGGCAGGGTGTGTACCGAGGCCCACCTCCGCCGAGGCGCTGCTCCCACACGTGCCCACCGTGCTGCACACGGCACATGCTGCCGGCTATCATGCCAGGGACATACACAGAACGTGCCCAGAACGCCTGGGGACATGCAGGGCGCACACAGCGGCGGGACGCCGGGAGGCAGACATCTCAGCTACCACAGCAACACCCTCTAGCCTCAGGCAACGCGTCCAGCACCGGAGCAAGCCTGCCCAGGCCAGCGCGCAACTGATTTCTCGTCCCAGAGCCCTTCCAAGTTCGGCCCCGGGCGACAGAGACGGGGCGCGGCGTGTCTTTCGGCCCAAACCCACAGGGCGTGAACTATCATCACACAGCCCCAGACTGGGCCCCCGGCCCGCCAGCCGGCCGCAAGGTCCGCCCCATACCTCCGCCGGGCCCCACTCACCTCGTCCACCTGGGCCTGGGTCTGCTGCAGCCTCCTGTTACTGGTGAGGTTTGGGGGGGGCGCCGGGGGGCCGCCCTCACCGGCCGGGGCGGCGGGGTGCGCGGAGGCTGCGGTGGCGGACCTGGGGAGCAGGCACTGATTACGATCCCGGGCCCCGAGCCTCCGGCCCTGCCGCCGGGGCTCCGCCCATCCACCTGTCCAGCCTTCCTCCCTCCAGCGCTTTTCGGAACGGCGACCCGAGGGGAGCCCAGGTCACCGATGAGCTGCATGACCTTGAGCGTGGTCCCCATCCCCCTCCGGGCCTCAGTTTCCCCGCCTGCCAAACGAGGGCGACCTCACAGATGCGGTCCAGGGTCCCCCGCAAAGACTGGCGGCCGTGATGGCAGGGGCGGGGCGCACGGACACCGGGTCCGCTCCTCTCCCTCGCGGGGCCATCGTGCCCGCCGGCTGGCCCGGGGCGCGCGCAGTCCCGGCCCCCAGCTGGACCCGGTGCACGGGATGCAAGGGGCGCAAGCGGGACCCCGAGACCCCCGCAGCCGGTTCCCAAGGGCGGCGGCAGCGCGGAACAGCGCGCTGGGGCCGGCGGGCGGCCGACTCACATGGCGGGGGCAGCAGGCGGAGGCCTTGGCAGCGGCAGTGATGGCGGCGGCGGCTCGCGCTGGCTCCGACTGGCGCTGGTTCCCCGGGACTGGAAGATGGCGGCCGCGCGTCACCCGCATCCGGGCTCTGCGGCGGGGGGCGGGGCGCGGCGGGCTCGGGCGGTGGGAGCGGGGCGGGGCTCGGCGCGAGCGTCTTCGCTGGGAGACCCCCGAGGTCGACGGCTGGGCCCCCACGAGCCCGCCGCCACTGCGCCCTGTGTGACCACAGCGGGTCACAGCCACCCCAAGCCTTCTGTCACCTGCCCCTTGCGGCGGCGCCCCGCAGCAGAGGCTCACCTCTCACCCCAGACCACATCCTCCCAGATCAGCGAACCCGACAAACCAATCCACAACCCACGCGGCCCTAAGGCTCGCCTGATCCCGGGCTGCTGACCCTCCTTCAGCATCTGGAGTGGGCCACGGATGGGAAATGAGAAAGGGCCAGGGCAGGTGCTCCAGCAATGTGGACAGCTGGGACCCTGCGCCCAGCTGGAGTGGAGTGGGGGGAGCTGGCCTCACGCCCTCACCCTGCCGGGTGGTGTCCCAAGGGAAGCCCCAGGGACGATGAGCAGTGTGGTACTCCCTATGTCCCCCTCCACCCGCGGTCCCTGGCTCCAGTCAAGTCCCAGGAAAAGTGAAAACACCCTATCCTCACGGGTCAGACCCAAGGGTTCTTGGTAGGCAAGCTGAAGAGGTCCTCTGGGGGGCAAATGCAAGACCCCAGGGAGGCGGCACAGGCTGCCCCTGGAGCCGTTCCCGTGTGGCTGCAGGCTAACCCTGCCCTAGTCAGGGGTCAGCTGCCCTGGCACAAGGCAGGGCTCAGCCTTTGGTCCCAGGTGCAGGGCCTGGGTCAAAAGAGGACGGTAGACAAGGGCAGCACCAGCACTACTTGGGTTATAGATGCCATTTATATGTGGATTCGCCTCGCAGGTGTGACCTTAGACAGTTCCCAACCTCCCCCAAATTTAGTACATACTAGGTAGTAAATATGTATTTAATGGTATGATCGAGCCGGGTGTGATCACACTCCTGTGATTCCAGCACAAGGGAGGCTAAGGCAGGAAGATCACCATGAGTCCGGGCCCAGCCTGGGCTACATAGTGAGATCCTGTTTCAATAAAACCAAAACAGTAATAATAGTGAATGGCATGTTCTGGATGACACAGGACAGTAGCAGATTGTCCTAGGTCTGGTCCATCCCTGTTTTCCATTTAGACCTTTTAAGTGGACCCAGTAGCTGAACACGTTCCCACCCAGCTTCTCAGACACGATGGGACCGGTGAAGTATCTGGGGGGGAACAGGGAGTGAAGGACACATGGCGGCTCCCTCCATCCCTGGAGGGGGGTCACAGACTCTCTGAGACAGACAGGAGCTGGCTACCCAAGCCTCCCAGAGCCTCAGAGTGTGAGATCCTCCCCCACCGCTGGGCCCCACCCTAGGCAGAAGCCCAGGGACTGGCTCTGTCACCCAAGGTGTTATTTCCCAGCTGTCCGGGGGAGGTGAGTGAGCAGGGAGTGTGTGCCGGGTGTGGGGATTCAGCCTGATCTAAGATAAAACGCTCTCAGCTGCCTCCCCCTCCTAGGAGCAGCCCCGTCTCCCGTTCTAGCGTGTTGACACAGGCCGTCTGGGCTGGCTCTGCCCTGTGAAACGGAAGAGCAGCTTCCATGATCACGATCATGCTGTGAGGAGCTGGCTCTTGCTTTTGGGCCCTGAAATCACTCTGCTTCCTAGTCAGAGAACAAAGATGCCAGATGCAGACTTTTAAGTTTAGAAGCCTCAGTGCCTGGGTGTAAAATAGAGGGGAAGGAGGTAGCACGAACAGGCAGCGCCCCCCACTACCCCAACCCAGCGCTAGCTGGAGGGAACCTAGCAGGGAACCAGGCAAGACATAGGCTCGGCTTTAGGCCTCATCCCCACTTTTCCTGGCCAAATCCACAGAATGTGAGAGATGGAGGCCCACATACATTCGGAGAGGCCAGGCCCTGGGGTGTGGCTTTGGTAAGAGCACAGTACTTTCCCATAAGTCCTGGGCACAGCAGCAACACAGCAGAAACGGGGCGTGGAGGAGCGGTGGAGGTGGGGACCAGGAGGGGGTGGCTCAGAGAGGCCTCTCCCCCACCTGGCTGTGGTGCTGAGAAACTCCAAATTTAGATCCATGGCGGAGGCGGGAAAAGGGGTGAGGTGTGATGACCGAGAGTTCACCTGGAAGTGAGTAAGAGGATGTTTTCTGAAAGCAGGTAGAAGGAAGACCCAAAACACAGGGGGAGCTGCACTGCAGAACAGCAGTGTAAGCCGCAGTGCCACAGCAGCTTACAAGAGCTACTGCTTCGGGGATTGGTGGCTGAACGCCACCCTCTCCGGCCTGGGGGCCGCTCCCAAGGAGCAGCTCCTGGCGTTCTAAGGGTTCCAAGCCCCGGGTTAGACAAGGCTGCTTGGTTTTCCCCTCCAGACAACTGCTGGCTTGGTGAGAAGTTTTAGAAGGAAGGAGGCTGGGTCATCCCCGCACCCCCAACCAAGGGCCACCCTCCTGAGTCAAACCTGACTGAACTAGTGATCAGTTGCAAGGACCTTGTGCGTCCCTCACCTCAGCTTGTAAAGACCTAATTACTAGGAGCAGTCGCACTGTGCTGTGGGTAGGTGCTTGGGCCTGAACGCTGCCGCCGCCACCAGCAAAATCACATGTTCAAATCAGAGCAGCCCGTGGCTGAGAAGGCAACCTCCACAGCCAGTCAAGCTTTGGGCTCCACGACACATGCCCGGCTCCCTTTTTATTTTTTATTTATTTGTTTGTTATTTTCAAAGAAGGCCTTGCTAAGTCACTAAGTTGCCCAGCCTGAGCTCATACTCGAAATCCTCCTGCCTCAGCCTCCCAGAATATGCCACCATGCCCAGCTGTGGTACTAAATTTTACTCCACCAATAAATAGGTGAGGCCTGTTCACCCACATCTTCTCCCATAGTGTAGAATTTCTGGCTCATCACAAATATGCTAAGTTCAAAAAGATTTGCATTTCTCCCATTGTGAATGAGATTAGGCTTCGTTTCATGTTTCACAGCTCTTTATTTCCTTATCTGTGAAATATCTGTAGACATTTTTGTATGTTTTTATTGGACTGTTGGTATTTTCTTGTCCATTTTTGGGAGGGTTTTAATGTGGTTGTTGTTTTGTTTGTTTTTGTCTTTTGAGACGGTTTCACTATGTAGTTCAGGGCTTGCCTTGAACTAACTTTGTAGCCCAGACTGGGGTTGAATTAGCAACAATCCTCCTGGCTCAGGCTCCCAAGTGCTGGGATTACTGGCATGCTCCACCACGCCCAGTGTATATTTTTATTTTTAATTGACACATAGTAATTATACATGTTTATGGGGTCTGGCTTGACATCTTAAAACATGTACGCAATGTATAATAAACAGATCAGGTTAACCAGCGTATCCATCATGTCACAAGTCTATTATTTGTGTTGGAAATCCTCTCTAGCAGCTGTTTTGAAATAGTTGATTCATTGTTGTCAACCATATGTACCCTAGTGTGCTAGGGAACATCAGAAGTTACCTTTGTATCCCACTGCACTCCTGTATTCACGTCTGCCTCTCGCCATCCCCTACCCCACATAGGACCTGCTTCCTTCTGAAGTCTCAGAAGGCCCTGTGTGTGTATGAGCCCCATGTAGCCGACGTGTGCACCTGTGAAGGACACAGTTCGCTCTCCCTTTTGGCTCTTCTGACTAATCTTGCTATTGACATGGGTGTATAAATATCTATTGGAGTGCTTGCTTTCGATTCTTTGGAGTATATATTCAGAAGTTCCTGGCTTACCTTTTTTGTTACTGTTTTTTTGAGACAAGGTCTTGCTAAGCAGTTTGAGTTGGACTTGAGCTCACTTTGTAGCCCAGGCTGGTCTCAAACTTGCAATGATCCTCCTGTCTCAGCCTCCCAAGAGGTACGATTACAGGCGCGTGCCACCACGCCCAGCTCCTGGCTTACTTTTAAATGATATCCTTGTTATTTTGGTTGTGATTTTGATGGGTGTGTAACCAGTTGTGTTTGCAGTACTAGAAATGGAACTCAGGGCTTTTGCACCAAGCTACAAACCCACCCCTTTTAATTTTTCTTTATTTGTTTGTCTATATTTCCTATTGCTGGACTTCTTGGTGTTTCCCACTGGCTGGGATAATTATGCAGCTGCACTCACTGGTTTAACTCTTTTAGTTTACAGTAGGTTTTCCCTCTCGAAGGCCTGGTTTAGCAAGGTTTATGTCTGAACCAATCAGTGTGGTGGGGCAAATGGATGGATGCTTTCACTGGCCAGGCCTGAGCTAGGAGGTCACTCCTGAAGCAGAGAGACTAATGGGATGGAGGGAGCGCCTGCCGACCACAGGACTAACAGGGAAGGGGCTACCCGATGAGAATGGGGGTGCCATTACCAGAAAAATGGATATTAAGCAGGCAAAAACAACACATAGCCACCCTGTTGGGAGAGTCCCCAAACCCCAGTCAACCCTGTGGAAAGGCGCTGAGCTGTTGGGATAGGTCGGACACCTGCTACTTCTCTCCTAACACCTTGATAATCCAGTTAATCCTCTCAATTGTCCTGTGAGACACTGCTGTGAACTGACCTGCGCCTATAGCTCACCATACCACACCCCTGCTACTTAGTTAAAAAGTTAGCTACAAGAGCTGATCTGGTGGCTCAGGCCTATAACCCTCACTTTCTGGGAGGTTGAGGCAGGAAAATCACAAGTTTGAGCCCAGTGGGGGCGATTCAGCAGTTTAGCAAGACCCTGGTTCAAAATAAACAATAAATGCCAGGCATGGTGGCGCACGCCTGTAATCCCAGCACTCAGGAGGCTGAGGCAGGAGGATCATTGCAAGTTTGAGGCCAACTTGGGTTACAAAGTGAGCTCAAGACCAGCCTGAACTGCATAACAAGATTCTGTCTTAAAAAGACAAAATAAATAAATAGATAAATAAATAGGCGGGCTAAGGATGTAATCCAAGTGTTAAGGCCCTGGGTTCAATCCCCAGTGCCCCCTTAAGCAAAAATCAGGTGCATTAGGTGCAGGAGAATGTTGCTCACATACAAGTATGTTTTTATTGATTTTGTTTGTTTGGGCGTATTGGAGATTGAACACAGGGCTTTCACCCTGAGCTACATCCCTAGCCCTGTTTCATTTTTTTACTTTGAGATAGGGTCTCAATAAGTCACTAAATTGCCCAGGATGGCCTTGAAGTTTTGATCCTCCTGTCTCAGCCTCCCAGGCATGCCACCACTAACAGCAACATACAGCCATGTTTCACAGAAAATCAGCAAACAGGTTCAAAATAAGTAATATGACTGCCCTTTAAGCAGGACGATGGCCCTGAACCTTGACCAGAAGGCTCACCAGAGGCAGACGTAGAGCCTCTGAGGCAGACTTAACACCCCTTGAATCACGGAGAGGGGACTCAGGACCCCTGCTTAGGGGTCAGGTGGCAGGCCGGTGATAGCTTGTCTAAAATACTGCAGCCAGTCCTCAGTATCCAGAGTGTCACAAATTTCACAATCAAATGAAAACCTCTTTCTGATGCACTGGGAACCCAGCAGGCTATCTGGCTCCAAACTTTGTTCCTTATCAGATAGCAGAAATTTACAAACCAGTGGCATTTAGATGGTACTGGAAGACAAGCGGGTAGGGCTGGGGATGTGGCTTAGTGGTAGAGCAACTGCCTAGCATGTGAGGCCTTGGGCTCTGTCTTCGGCATGGCAACAGATAAGAAATGAAGTCAGGCAAGGATGTTAGTGATCACCAACACTTAGAAGGCAAACACAGGAAAGAGACCAGAAGAGCACCAGGTACTCAGGGATTGACACCCACTTTATTTAAACAAATAAACACTGAACAAATTGGAGAAGCAGCCAGAACAGTGGGAGGTAACCACTGTTCCCAAAGCAAGGGAAGAAATGCTCAGTGAAGCGGGGGAGTGGGGCTGGGCCTGAGTGGTAGAGTTTACTTAGCAGGCCTCAGGCCCTAGGTTCGATCTCCAACACAGGGGGAAAAATGAGTAAGGGGAAGGTGTTTTACTTAGGTTTTTGTTGCGCCCAGAAGTGAACACCCAGAAGTTAAAGGAGGAGAGGTTTATTGTAATGCTTCAGGCCATGATTGGCTGGCTCCAAGGCAGGGTGGTTCAGCAGAGGAGAAACAGCCCACAGCGGCAGGCAGGCGGGGAACAGTGAGCCCACCTCCTTTCTGTCCCTTTATATTTCATCGAGCTACAAGTCGGTAGACTGGTGCCACCCACAGCCAGGATGGGGCTTCCCCAATCTATTCAGCCACCCTAGAATTCTGCCAATTCATTTAGGGGACTAATCCATATATTACACAACCTTAATCCATGTCCATACACCCTAGACCCACCCCTCTGAAAAGCCCCACCTATTGGCGCATGAGGCTTTTAAGGGACATCTAGATAGGAGCCATAAGAGGAGTGGGAGTGGTCAACACACTAAATGCTGAAAAGAGATCAGACTGAATTCTGAGAACTGCTTCCGGATTTGGGAACAAGAAGGCTGTTAGTGGCCAGCTGTAATCCCATCATGATTGGGATTACAATTCCTTGAGACAGGAAGATCACTGGAAGTTCAAGGCCAGCCTGGGCTACAAAGTGAGTTGAAGGCCAACCTGAACTGTATAGTGAAAAACTCTGTCACAAAAAAGACAAAAAATGCTGCCATAGTAATTTGTGTACACCCACATAATATACAGCATATTTAGAAGCAGCCAAGTCTCTGCCCAAAGTAAGAGCATGAGGGAGTAAATAAACCAAAAGTGCAGTTATTACCAGTGGGAAGACCACGGACAGGGTGGTAGAATAACGGAGGTGAAGTAGAGAAAATTGATAAATTGAACGAGCCATCATCTATCTAACTGAATAATAAAGACGAAGATAACATTGTGTAATACAATATCCAGTGGTAACCCCCTACTATTTTCTCTGTAATTTGGTATTTCCTTTATTGTTTTGGTGTTAACAAATGCAAAGACAACATTATGTAATACAGCATCCAGTGATGGTTCCCTATCGTCTCCTCTGTAATTTGTATATCCTTTATTGATTTTGTTATAACAAATAGAAAGATAACTATGTTATACAGCATCCAGTGCTAATTCTCTACTATCTTCTCTATAAGTTGGTATTTTCTGTATTGATTCTGTGTTATTCTGGGTTCTTTTGTCTTAAAAATAAAAAAAAAAGACAAAAAAAAGTCATTAGTGAGCTGTAGTCTTGGGACGGTAGACCAGGTTTGTATTGGTAAATGTTTTAACAACCACCTCTCCTCTAAAAGTACATATTCTACCTTTATGAAGTATAATGGCACAGAATTTATGATTTTTTTTGGTATCAGGAATCAAACTCAGGAACTTGTGCTTGCCAGGCAGATACTGTGCCACTGAGCTATATCCCTGACCCCAGAATTTATAATTAATAAAATTTACAATATCCTTTTTTTATCCACCAGTGGTACTCTACCAGTGAGCAAAAGCTCCAGCCCTTATTGATTGTTGAGACAAGGTCTCCCTAAATTTCCCAAGCAGAATTCAAACTGGTGATCCTCCTGCCTCAACCTCTGTAAATGCTGGGATTACAGATGTGCACCACCACAAATGGCTCAGTGTACAGCGTGCTCTATTATACACCCCACCCTTGCGTCTGATTTCAGAAATGGAAGTGTACTGTGATTACAAGTGTAGTTCTAACAGGGCTACTGGCTATTTTTTACTTATAGGTATGAAGACAAAAAAGAGAGTATGAAGGTATATATTGAAACTTCACTAGTTCCTCAGTGACTGAGTGGACTTCTTTGTTGAAGTTTGAATCTGATAAATTTTCAAATCCTGAGAAAATTACTTGGATTGTGTCACTGACAATGTAACAGTTAACAGACAACAGCCCCCACCCCCTCACCCCATACCGGGATTGAGCCCAAGGCCTTCTCACTGAACTACATCCCCAGCCAATTTGATATTTTTTATTTTGAGAAAGGGTCTAGATAAGTTGCACAGGCTAGGCTCAAACTTGTGATCCTCTGCTTTAGCCCCTCAGAGGCAAGCCTGGGCTACATAGTGAGACTGTCTCAAAAAATAAAAAAAGATATTGGTGTTGGGTGTTGAACTCAGGGCCTCAAGCACGCAGTATTACATATGCACTCTACCACTGAGCTGTACTTCCAGCTTAAATACAACTTAATTGTAAATTTACATCATTTTTGTGTGTGTGTGTGGTTTTGTTTTATCTTTTTGAGGCAGGGTCTGGCTATTCAGTTCAGCCTGGCCTTGAGTGCACTTTGTAGCTCAGGCTGGTCTTGAACTTGCAACAATCCTCCTGCCTCAGCCGCCTAGTGATGGGATTACAGGCGAGTGCTACCACACCCCGCCAAGTTTATATCATTTAATTTTTTGAAATAGTCTAAATTGCCCAAGCTAGTCTTGAATTTATGATCCTCCTGCCTCAGTTTCCTCAGTAGCTGGGATCATATGTGTGACAAGCTATTTATTTATTATGCACTACTGGGAAATAAATTCAGGGCCTTCATACTGAGTTACATACTCAGCTTTTTTTTCTTTTCTGAGACAGGGTCTCACTAATTCGCTAAATTGCCCAGGCTGTGCTCGGATTTGCTATCCTCCTGCCTCAGCCTAACAGTGTGTGGGGATTACAGATCTGCACCACGATGGAGAGCATGCATTTACTGATTTTTTGATTGATCGATTGGGTCTTGCCATGTAGTTAAACTCACTATGCAGCCTAGGCTGGCCTTGAACTTGACCGTTATTCTCTTGCTTCAGTCTCCTGAGAGCTGGGGTTACAGGCATGAGTCATCACACTTGGCTTATTTAATTTTTAAAGGCTCTGTTTAACAACCAGCCCATAGAAGCAGTAGACTTTCCCTACCAAGCCATTAACGTGGCCAAGAAGATGCACCCACCTTACTTCAGGGCCTCAAACTGCTCTTTTGGAAGCAACACTTTTCTCATCCACTTTGAGCCAATTAACTCCTATAGAGAACCTTCCCCCCATCTTTTTTTTCTTTTTTCGACAGGGTCCTCGTATGCAGTTCGAGATGGCCTTGAGCTCGCTTTGTAACCCAGGCTGGTCTCGAACGCGCAACGATCCTCCTTCCTCAACATCCGAAGTGCTGGGATTACAGGTGTGCCCCACCACGACTGGCTAGAGAACCTTCCAAACATACACTGAATCTGAAAATATTCATCTAATGGCATGACAGAAGACTCACATCATGTGCTTTGTATAATGCCTAGTGTGTATACACTAGTGTGTATAGCTTCCTCTACATGTTTCTGACGCCCATTTTCTGGGTGTGAGTCCCAACTCATCACGAGGTAGAAGATGCCCTTTCTTCTCACAAGGTAAAAATAGCTGAACGATAAACAACTTGCAATCAGCATTAATGGTACTGCCACTTTACAAAAAGCTGGAGATAAACAAGGTAATTCTCCCCCACAAGTGCCTGAGATCTCTTAACTAAATACAACTAAATAAACAAGGAAACAAAAATACAAGAAGTTTCTGATTTAAAACTGAACCTGAAATTCACGTCTTTAGAAAACAAAAACACGACTAAAACTCGAAATTCACCAAAAATCACTTGAGTTGGACTCTCTACTTATTTATTATAAGTTCAGTACCTTCACTTATAATAAAAAGAAAGACAACTTGATCGTCAGGAAGAATCAGAAAGGAGCAATCAGGATGTTGCAAGTCCTGATCACACAGCACAGTAATCACGAGTCATGCTGTGCTCCGATCATCATTTTCTATCTGCCCTCCAAACGGAGGCACAGGTAAGGATTATCCCACCTGACGATAAGAAGTTTTTCTTACCGTTCCCTACTCGGTAGAAAAGATTCCACTTAGAAGATAGGGTGATTAAATAAGGTGTTACTCTGAACAACTGTTGCCCAGCGTTCTTCAATTCTTAATGCATCATTTATTCGGACATATTTTAAATGACTTGTGTTCTATTCGGCTGTCAAAAATGGAGAAACTAATCCCCTCCCAGAATTCCTCGCTCACGTCACGCTAGGCACTCTAGGCGCAGTACTTATTTACATATCTCCGCCCACTTCCTTTCCCTCGGCTACCGCCGCCTACCGTAAAAATCAAAATAGAAGCGATACGGATTATTTTACGGTCTGTAGTGCAGGAAAACAAGTTTTCTGTTCTTCAGCAGTTTGGCCACCCTAATTGTCTTATGAAATTGTAAGGCTTGGTCTTGCTAAAAAATGTATTTTATTATAAAACGTAAGTAAAACGCTAACCCTAGATTCATGACATAATCACCCCAACATCACTCTCTACCCAAAACAGTCTCGGGAGAGGGTGGGGGTGGAGAGAAATGGGCGAGGACAGAAGCCTATGTCTTCCTCCTTCCAGGACGGTAAGCAGCTCCCGGTTCCTCCGGTCCTCATGCCTGCCTTCCCGCCATGAAATGATTAGAAAGGTTTCTTTCTCAGCCCAAAGACAGTGACGAATAACGCCACTTCAGTGACAGCTGGCGGGACACTGTGGGAACCAGATGATGGGTTCAGAGCCTCTTCGAATACAAATACCCACATTCCCAAGCCAGAGGCTCCCCCCTCCCCAGTACAGTGGAGTGCGGTGAGGGTGGATCTGGAATCACAGACACGGAGGAAAAAAGGGCAGAACGGGAAAACCTTCAAATTTGGGGTAAACCTTCCCTCTGCACTCCCACATAACGGGTGCTACCGCACCTGCAGAAGACAAAAATGTACCAGTACGTGGTACACTCCCAGCGCTCGAATATGAAGAAGGACAGGGCCACAGAAGCACTGCAGTGGGCCCCGATGGCTTGGAGACGCCTAGAGTGAAGGAAAGTCTTTGCGTCCACGAGGAATGACCAGTGGGAGGGCTAGGGCACGAATCAGCATCACACCTGTCATCTGGGTTTTAAGACCCCCACCCCATATCGAGGATCCATCCCGGACCCTGCGGGAGAGGCACACCAGTGCCCAGCAGGGCTTAAACGTCTTGAGGAGTGCACAAAATCCCCCACACTACCTGAGACTCCCCTACCCCAGGAATCGAACTCAAGACGCGAGCTTCCCAGGCAGGCGCTGCACCGCTGAGCTACAGCCCTCGGCCCCTGAGACATCTTACCTGATTCTCTTTGTCGGCTAGGCCAGAAACTACTGTGCCAGAAAGCACTAGTGAAGTGGCTCAAGGGGGTCGTGATGGAAACGGGTCGTGTGGGAAAGGGAGACGGGCAGGAAGGATACAGACGAGACCCTGAGTGCTGTTGAACATGGAAACTCCTGAGAGGAAACCGGCCAGCTCCACTGCAAAAAGGCCCAGGGTGATAGAGAGCGCTGTTACCAGCCTGCGGGGTTAGAAAAGGGATGGGTCAGGCTCTCAGGAATTGAAGACCCTTCCATCCTACCACCCGGAGACCACTCTGCCCCGAGAGCTCACTGGAAGTCTTGCTTCTTGTACTGCTCAGCGGTGAACCTGAGAGGCAGGCAAGCCAGGATGTTGCTGTCCTGGGAAACAGGGAAGGAAGAAGAAGTGAAACGAGCGGGCTGCGGGGCAAGACTAGGGGCGACAGGAAATGGGGCGACCCAAGAGGATAAAACGGAGGGGGTCACCCTGGAACTGCAAAGAGGTGGAAAAGCCAGAGGAGGGAGGGGGTGGGTGCGCCTTACCCGGGACCAGAATAAGGTGATAACGACCACCAGATGCGCCAAGAGCGTCAGAAAGCGACAGGGCACGAGGCCCGAGATCCGACCCATGGCCTTCAAGTACAGGGACACCTATTGGAGCAAAATCCGCGGCCTGGAAGTTTAAGGAGGAAACCTGCAATCCCGCTTCTTATAAGGTCCCGCGCGCCTAGGCACCGCCCAGTTGCCTTGGTAACTGCGTAGGCCGGAGCTCTCTCTGAAATCTCGCGAGAACAGTATGTTATCCAGCCACTAAACGCTTCTGGAACAGCACCGCCGAAACTGTAGGGGTGGTGGTGGTGTTGGCGAACAGAAGCCCACTCTGCCCTAGGCCGGGGGCACGATGGCCTTTCTATCCGGCTACCCACGCCCGCGCGGCGCAGGTGTGGTCCAGGATGACCCTGCTCATGTAGTCACCCGAAACAGTTGCTACCTTCACGCCGGCTTAGGTCGCCGCCAGGTCCAAGGCTTGGACTCTTCTCGACCTCTGCATCCTTTTGTCTTCCCACTGCCTTGGCATGAGGAGATCAGGGAACCGCACGTGGGGAGGCGAGTGGCCCTAGGTTATCTGACAGCCGCATGTTTTCCCGGAGCCTTTCCTTACTGGAGGATTCCAGGCCGGAACCTTCCTGGAGGGAGACTTAGGTTATTTGCAGAGTGCGGAAATCTGCGAGCTCCCTGGAAGTCGGGCGTGGGTGAAATTTGACTTTGGGGAGCGGAAGGGACCGTCAGGACCGGAAAGTGGAGGGGCTGGGAGTGAAGGAAAGGAATGCAATAGTCTCTGCGTCCGGAGGGGGCTTAGGGTTGGCCGGGGCGCAGACCCAGCTCCGACTGCATTATTGCTTTGAGGTCCCGCCCCCGACAACCTGAGTGACCCCTGGGCCGTGACCCCTGGGCTTCAGCGAGAATCCCGGCAGATCAGAAAATCCTTGCCGCGTTCACCGCACAGAGTCAAGTTCTATCCTTAAGGGACCTGCAGCCCTTTTCCCAGGGAAAGAAGCTCTCTTTCCCACTCCTCTGTGCCTTTAAACGGTCTAAATGACAAGCCCAAGAGGCATTTCTCATTCACTGGTTCATTTGACAGATACTTACTGGCCACCTAGTAAATGTCGGCGCTATGCAGTGCTCTGCCGTCCTCTAATTTAGGCAGGAAGATCTCGATAAATAGGAAAATAAAAGCCTGCAAGGTAAGTGGTGCTGTAAGACATTTTAAAGGGAAACACTAAAGCAATATGAGCAAGATATGATCAAGGAAAGGCTCTTTGAAAACGGGCCGTCCATCCTTAAAACTTTTAGGGAATTTGGCTAACAATGAAAAGACTTAAGTTTGTTTCCCCAGGTCTCAACGAAAGGGATCCGCCCCTCCGCAACCTGAACCGCCACTCCGGGCTAGGAATTAGTTTTTGAAAGAGAAATTTAGCGAAGTCACTTTCTTTTCTAGTCTAATAATATTGGATGATAATCACATATTACTGAAGCCATTTTCTCATCTGCGATGTAGAGAAGGTTCTTGTCTTCACTATTGGGCCTTTTCAGTGTTCTCAATTTTTTTCAAACCTCCCTCATGTCAGGCGCGACAAGCAAAACCACAAGTACAGTGTACGCAACTGCTTTTCTCTTTTGAGGTTGACCTTCGGTGCCGTTAGACCCCCAAATGAGCAAGAGCTGGATGGGTATGATGGCGCAGCCTGCAATCCCAGCGCTCAGGAGCTTGAGGCAGGATGATTGCCTTGAGTTTGAAAACCCTGTCTCAAAAAAAGGAAAAAACAACAACAAAAAAAACGATCGAGGGATGACGCCTATGTTACAGTGAGACATGGGCATCCTGTATACCCAACAAAGAAATTAATAGTTTAGCAAGCATTTGGTCCCCTTAAGGCATAGGTAGAATACAAGGGCTGGAGAATTCGTGTTGTTGTTCTCTCTGTAACTTACATGCATTTTTTCCTGGGAATAGAAAACTCAGGCCGAGCGCCCACTGTTGATAGTGTGTCAAGTCTGGTTGTTCCCAGGTGAAGGAAGCTGTGTCACAGGGCAGCATTGAAGAAAACCCAGGACCTGCTTCCTAGATTCTCCAAGGTCCTTGAACAGAGAGACAGCGAAGCAGGCATGTGCAGAACCGGGGAATGAGCCCTCGGGGAGTGACCCTAAGGGGGAGCGTTGGTGATTAGAAAGGAAGGCAGCGTTTCTGAAACCCAGGGGTAGACAGAGAGCCAGATGCCACCAGCTCTTAGCCTGTGAGCCCAGCACTTAGGGGACTGATCCAGGAAGATCCCAGCAAGTTCAAGGCCAGCCGTTCAAAAATAAAGAAATAAACAAATACAAAAGCAAAACAGGTGATGTCAGGTCTTACAGCTGTGGGGAGGGCCATGGTCAAATTTGTATTGCAGATGACTGGTTGCAACATCCAGAATGGATTTTATTCAGAAGGTGAAAGAGGAAGACACAGAATTATCTAGAAGGGACACTTGGGGGCTTGCATCAGGGAGCACTCTCTGAAGAAAGCGAAGCAAAGTAGGTAAAATCAGGAGAGATTTACAAGATAAAGAAGGGCTAGGCATAGGGTGTGGGTAGGTAAGCTGACTGTTAAATTTTGGGTTCCAGAAGCTAGAGGCTCGGCACATTCTGCCTGCAGTCGCATTTCACAGTGTGAAATAATTGCAAGCCTCTTCTGTCATTTTCTGTCACTTTGAATCATAGAAGTCTGCCCTACATGAAAGCCACTTCTGAGTTTTAGAGCCAGCTTGTGGCCACAGAAGGTACTGCTAGTGTCTGGATGTCCTTCCCTGGATGGCCATTCACTTCAGGGCTACCACCCTATGTCCTAATATCTGCTTTTTTGTGTGTTATGTGGTGTTTTTTTTTTTTGCTTTTTTGAGATAGAGTCTCACTATGCAGCTTAGGTTGGCCTCGAACTCACAGTGATCCTCCTGCCTCAGCCTCCCAAGTGCTGGGATTACAGGCGTGTATCACCATGCCCAGCTATCCTAATATCTGAACTAGTGAAAAAGCCAAAAATATGTGAAAAATATAAAAAATGGAAATGGTATATTGAACCCCTCTGAAACCTTACTTGGTTCCAGTGTCTGCTTACACTGTTACCAACACACAGCCTTGTTTCTGCTATAGAATCTCACAACTCCCACTGGGTTGTTCTGAAGCAAATCCAGACATCATCAAAAAGCCCATATGCTATTTTGTATATATCAGTAAAATGATTCTAAAGTTTATATGGATTGCTTTTGTGTGTGTGATAGCAGGGACTGAACCCAGGTTTACTCTACAACCATACTAAATACCCAGCCCTTTTTTTAAAAATTTTGAGACAGGCTACTACCTTGCCAAGGCTAGCTTTGAGCTTGAAACCCTCCTGCTCAGTCTCCCAAACAGTTCCAATTACAAGCATGCGTCAACGTGCCCAGCCCAGCCTGCTTTTTTTTTCTTTTTTCTTTTTTAAATGGTCTCGCTTTGTAGTTCAAGCTGGCATTAAACTGACAGTGATCCTCCTGCCTCAGTGTCCCGAATGCTGAAATTACAGGTGTGCACCACTACACCTGGCTACTTTTAAATTTTTAATTATTTTGGAGGTCTGGATCACTCATTGTTTTTATTTTAACTTAACTATAAGCAAACAGAAGAATGAATACAACACAGGTCCAGACTGAGTTTTCTAAGACCACTGAAAGCAATTTATTAGCACAGATTTTTTGTTTTGTTTCTAATTAAGTTTATTGGTATATTTTAGGTGTGCATCATGATCACATCCATCATAGGGAATCTGTATCTGTACATGATGTATCTTGGTTCTTTTTTCCCCATTCCCTTCCCCTCCCTCCAACCCCTCTTCCCCTCCCTATTTACAAAAGCTTTGCTTCCATTTTTTCCTTTTTCTTTCCTCTTTTCCTTGCCCTTCCCTAGTTTCCCTTCCCATTTGAATGCTTTCTTCCTATTTCACAGTATCTGTTACACATTTTGGTCCTTATACACACTTTCGGTCTCTCACACACCACAGAAACAACTTGGCATTTACCTATGTGTGTCCAATTTATTTCACTTCAGAGTATGCTCTCAAGGTGCATCCATTTACCTAGAAATGTCTCGTTTCTCCTTCCTTATGGCATTAAAAAAACCTCACATCTTCCTTATCCGTTCATCGCCTGAGGCATTTGGGCTGTTTCCATGATTCAGCTATTACAAACCGTAGCAGCACAGATTTAAACATTGCTAGTAATCTGTCACCTAGTGTCAAGGCCAGCCTAGACTACATAGCAAGACCCTGTCTAAAAAATAAAAAGCCACATCAGAATACTGACTACTTTTGTTTGGAACTGGGAATCAAACTCAGGACCTTGCTCTTGCCAGGCAGGCACCGTGCTGCTGAGCTATCTATAAAAGTCAGATGTGCCTGGGATATGGGGGTTTGCAGTACTTGGGAGTCAGCCTCAGGTTGATTTGGTAAGAGACACCATGGTGAAAGTATGTCTCAGGAATTGTCATCCTGCTCAGTTGTGGACTCAAGGTCATAAAGGCAGAGATAATGAATCTTGTTTCTCATTTTTAACCTCCCTGATTTTTTTTTTTTTTTTGAGACAAGGTCTCGCTGTGCAGCTGGCCTTAAACTCACTTGTGTAGCACAGGCTGGCTTCGAACTCACAACAATCCTCCTGCCTCTACCTCCAGAGTGCTGCGATTACAGGCGGGCCGCCCCACGCCAGCACAGCCTCCCTGGGAGAGTCCTTGATTCTTCACCTTTATAACTGTAGACCAGAGGTAGAAGAGGAATTCAGGAGCGTTCAGCACCCAGGCTGAAGCCAAGGAATATGTGCAGCATGTGTGATGTGTGTAGCACTCTGATGAAAACAAAGATTTAAAGTAAGAACAGAGGCCTGGCACGGTAAAGGAGGCTGAGGCAGGAGGATCACAGTGAGTTCTAGGTCACCCAGGCTACATGGGGGGTACAAGGCCACCCTGGACTGCATAGTGAGGCCAGTCTGGGCTACACATAGTGAAACCCTGTCTCAAATAAATAAATAAATAAATAAAATTTTAAAAAAGACAAAAAGAAAAGAGACTGATGGGGTGGGGGGAATAGTCAGCAGATCAATGTCATGGGAGGACAGTAATTAGATTTATTACCCAGGAACAGTTAATGCCAAGCCTGAGAAGTTCTGTGAGCTTTGATATCTCTGTGGTATGTAATACCTTTCAAAAAGTTATTGCAGAAGTCTAGGTTGCACTGGGGGTGGGAAGGAATCCACTGAGCAGGAATCCACAGAACTTTCTGGCGTGGTGGAAATGTCCTATATATCTGGAAGTTAGGAGGCTGTATTTGTCAAAACTCATTGAAATATGCACTTAAAACCTATCTGTGCTTTGTGTTGTATGTAAATCACGCCTCAAAAAATTTAAACACAAAAATATTTAAGTGCAGATTTTTTCCCCCCAAAGATTTTGCATGCTAATGGCGGGGCTTTTCCGGACCGGTTAAACAATTAGAATCTCCAAACCTGGGCACCGGGCTGGGTATTTTTGAAGGTTCCTCAGGAGTCTGCATCCTGCTGGAGGGGCTCATCGCTCACCGCTTCGGGTGTCCTGGACTCCGGCATGGCTGCCCCACGGTCGGCCTGGCATCGTCTTTCTGTCTGATTCTGGACAGGTCCTCGCTGGGCTGTGAGCTCTGGGTCCCCCTGGCGAGCAGGTCAGCGCCTTCCACCCGGTATTTGACAGGGCGACAGGGCAAGGTGGGAGGCACCAGTGAGGCAGTGCTGCAAAGTCTCGTCCCGCGGATACCTCCCGCAAGACTCGGCCTGTCGGCTGGTGCACCCCAGCAGTCTGGGTTGCCAGGCCAGCGTTCTGGCCGGACAATGGCCAAAAGGAGACTTGTCCAGCAGCTGAGTTGACTGGCCTCGTGGCGCAACGGTAGCGCGTCTGACTCCAGATCAGAAGGTTGCGTGTTCAAATCACGTCGGGGTCAGGTTCTTTTTCGATGTGTCCACTTTAAGTATAGTCCAGCACTTTCCTCACCCACAAGGTCTACGGTATCTGAAGGAAGGCTTCCAGCAAAAAAATCTGAAGGACCTCTCATCGGAAGATACCAGTGCTCCTTCAGGATTGTATTGCGGCGGTTCCTGGTAATTTTGGCCGGACAGCGGGGCTCCAGAAGATAGGCACAGTGCCAAATGTTCAGTGTAGCAGAAGGTTTCTGTGCTACGGACTCTTCAGACTGCTGAACAGGCTTCCCAGAAACCGACCAGCCACGCCAGCAGGAGTAAGAGTTCCGACCTCAGAGAAAAAAACTGTACAAGTGGAGTGTGGACGAGGTGGCCGAGTGGTTAAGGCGATGGACTGCTAATCCATTGTGCTCTGCACGCGTGGGTTCGAATCCCATCCTCGTCGATACGGCTTCATTGAATTATCCAGCTGTTTTTGTAGTTTTGTAGATTTCTGTTGTCACCTCCTTTCCTCATAGTTAGTATTCCTCACACTTCTCCAACGACTTTTGTTATTTCTACTAAATTTTTTGCACCGCCAAGAGCCGTAGGGAGAGAATACGTGTTCACGCACCGGTTATGCAATTGGACTGTACGAGAAATGAGGGCACCACACCCTTGAGTGAGTTCCATAGCTGTGGCTTATTTGGCTAAAGCGCCTGTCTATTAAGGAGGAGATTCCTAGTTCCGATCCCACTAATCCCTTCATATCTTACCTGGTTTTACAGAGTAGATATACTCAGGTAACCTTCCCATTAACTCCATAATTTACTTCGCTCAATCTACTCTATACAGTAGTTTGAGGTATCTAGCACTTTTTGATAAATATGCCTTGTCCGTGGTGTACACCATACGCCTTGCTTCTCATGGCATATCTGTGATTTAGACCTACAGCCAAAAGCCAGAGGCCAGGTGGGGTGGCGCACGCCCATAATCCCAGCACTCGGGAGGCTGAGGCAGGAGGATCACAAGTTTGAGGTCAGCCTGGGCTACATAGTGAGCTTAAGTCCAGCTATGGATAACATAGACAGACCCAGCTCAAAATAAAAGGAAGGAAAGAAAGGAACCAGAATCAGTATTGCAGCTGGGCTGTTAATATACTCTACGTGGTCAGCCGGTCAGTTTGTATGTTCTTTCATACTTTCCAAAACAGTCCTAAAAACCTCTGCAGCGCAAAGCCGAGCAGTAATAGTACTTTACATAGCATTCAATGCAAACCCCAGCATCAACTGGCCGGTTAGCTCAGTTGGTTAGAGCGTGGTGCTAATAACGCCAAGGTCGCGGGTTCGATCCCCGTACGGGCCAGAAACCAAAGTTTTGAAATCATGTGCTGTTCGTGTTAGCACACTTCTGTTTTATTTATGAAAAATGTCACAGGGTAAGTCTTTTCCAGAACTTACCACACTCAGTAGACCAAATAACCTGTTTCTACACATCCTGTACAAACAAGCCCCTGTAATGCCAGGACTGAGGAGTGTGTGGCAAAATGATCACCTTGAGTTTGAGGCCATCCTGGGCTACATACTGACAGCCTGTCTCTCACACAAAAGATTGTGGAAGCAAATTAAAAATGGGATTGTCTTGGGAGATGTTAAAAAAAAAAAAAAGTAGTTTTGTGATTTCTACATCAAAATTTCACAATCTCATCATGCGGTCCCTGAACTATGTTAACTATAAACAGAAGACTGCTGGGATTTGGAATGAGATTGTCTCAAATCATTGTATGTGCCACTGATTAGTGAACTGTGGCAAATGGTCAGGAATAGGGCTGTCTCGGATGTTCCCATCTTCCTTTACTGTCAGGATGTCCAGCTGCCGGGTGCCTCAGCACCTGAGAAGATGGCCACTTCCCCTTCCTCCTCTTCTGCAGAACTTTGCTCGCATTTCTGCTTTCAGTGGACCTCTGGGCTCCTGCGTGTGATCCCCTGGGCCTCGAATTTCCCCTTGGATCTCCTACCTAACAGCAGGAAACACATCCTCTGGGACCCCCACCCCCACCCCACTCCCAGCACTGCCCCAAGGGGGCTCCATGAACAAGACCAAGACCGACCTTCATTCCCGTTTCTTGGCCAGTCAGCCCCTGGAACAACACACAGATGCAGCTTCAGCCTTAGCAGCAGCAGCAGCACTTTAATTCCACAAAAATCCAGGAAGCCAAAACGCATTAGAACATTCCACAACAGGTGGGTTTCAAGACCAGCAACAATTCTACCTGAACCCTGAGCAGCGAGACACCTCCCATCTCACCCCCTCCACCGTGCGGTGCATTCCTCTGGCTGGGGAAGAGGTACTGGGGGGTACCAGAGGGTAGGAGCGCAGGTCATCTGTCTGCAGCTGTGTGTCGTGGCCTACACTCAAGCTCCCAAAGCCCCTGGCACCTGAGACGTGGCCACCGGAAGCAGGATGGCCACACTGGGGCTGCAACCCTCTCCGTTTCCTCCTCTCTATCTCAGGTGGAGTCAGGTCTCCACCCTCAAGCTGAGACCTCGCGGGCTCTGGCTTCCTAGGGATGGTGCTCTAGCTAGGAAGGGGAGCTGGTAACAAGGTAGCTACAGAAGGCCAACAGAACAGAAGCAGAGCAACATCCCCTCCCATCAGGAGAACTGTTAGACCTTCCCCCTACAGCCTCCCTATGGCCCAGCGGGTGGGCACGGGCCAGCTAGACGCGGCGGGAAATCCTGCAGCTCTGAGGCCTCCCCTCAGGCAGGCCTTTCTCACTAGGCCTCCTAGAAGAGTCTTTAAGGTTCTGCGGGGCCCTGCCCTGGCCTGCCCCGGCCTCTGCGCTCTCCCGCTTATTTGCACAGTGCCTCCAACACCTCCAACGTGCGTCGGATATCTCGGACTTGACGAGCCAGCCCCTGCACCGGTTGCAGGGCGCGCTCCAGCTCCTCGCAGCGCGCCAGCAGGGTGTACATGCCCTTGATACTCATGTCCACCGCCTCGCCTAAGGAGTCCACGGCGTCGCGGTAGGTCTGGATGCAGCCCACGCTCAGCGCCGTCAGCTCCTGCACCGCGCCACCCAGTCCGCGAAGCAGACGATCCACCCGGCCGCCCAGCTCCCGGCTCAGCCGCTCCAGATCCCGCAGCACGTCGGCGTCTATGGGCGGGATGGTCGGAGTGGGCGCGGGCGTCAGGCAGGGACGCGCGGGGGCAGCGGGGAGGGGCGGAGGGGCGGCGCTCAGGCGGATCTTGAGTTGCAGGTTGTTGGCCACAAAGTGGGTGAGGTCGCCGTGACGGCTCACGGTGCCCTCCAGCTCCAGAGGGCTGGAGATGGTGGCGCGGCGTCCGCCGCCCGCGCCGGGCTCGGCCCCCGCGCCGCCGCACGCCCCGCTCAGCCCGTCCAGGCTGCGGCTGTCCTGAAGGCGGCTGCAGAACGAGCGGCCAGCCCTGCCCTCCGCCTCTGCGTCCTCGCCGCTGTCCTGCTCTTCCCTCTGTAGCTGCTCGACATCCATCTCGCCGCCTCGCGGGCTCCCTCGACGGCAGAGCCTCTCGGAAGCGGGCTTCTCTTCGGGCGGCTCAGGGTCCCTGTCCCGGGAGGACGAGGGCGGGTCGTGCTCGCGACCTGGCGCTCCGCGGCGGCTCCCAGTTCCAGACGGCGTCGCTCCTGGGCCGGACTCGACCTCCCCAGCCTCGCGTTCCGGCCGGCGGACGATGCTGCCGCTCGAAGCCTTCGAGGACGCCCTGAGGTGGCGGCTCGCGCCCCCAACGTCCTCCGCCTCTTCCTCCCCGGACACCATCAAGCCCGAGGGCGGCTTAGGGGGCGTTCGGTTTGGCCGGCCGCGCAAAACCGCGGCCTCTAGTTCCGCTACGGCCACAAGGCCCGCCTCTGGCCCCGGCCGCCCCCGGGACGACTCCATACTGCAGCGGGGGCCGGAACCCAGAAATTAGTCTGCCGCGGCTCAGGAGGCGGTGGAGGCGCCTTTAAGGGGCGTTGGTAGAGGCGCGCCGATTGGCAGCAGCCTGACAAGGCTAGGGACAGGAAGAACACTTTGATTGGCCCTGGCGACCGGGAAGTTCCGGAAGAAGACCTGTTATTGAACAGCCCTACACACGTGAGCTCCAAGCCGGTTGAAGGGTGGAGCGGGCAGCAGCGCTCGTCGCCCCGCCCTTTCTGAAAGTTGGAGGGGCAGATTTTAAAGACGAAGGTCTTGAAATACCAGACTCCCGCGGAGGCGGAGCCAGGGTTGTTCGGTTCGTAGTTGTGCCCGCGCACAATTATTGCTCACCAAACGCACCAAGTGGGGACCAGACTCGGGTTCCTAGAGAGTCTTGGAAAATAGTGCTTCCTGCTTGGACCCTCAGGGTTAGAGCCGCACCTACTTCACCAAGGTTAAAACCAGAATTTTCAGCAAAGCGTGAGCGGTTGATTCCGTCATCCCGGGAAGACAGACCTAGAGCGATGCGTTGTGGACCGCGCAGCGGGCATCTGGACTTTCCAAGTGTTTTTAGCCACTCTGTGTTGTCTCCATCCCTCTCCCCAACGAGAATTTCTCCCATTTTGCTCTAAGGTAAAACAAATGAAAAGGTCACAAATTTTGATAAGCACTTTATAGGAAATACAGGGTTGTGACTGACCAGGGAAGGTACTAGGCAGAGGAGGGGTCAGGAAAGGTCTCTTTGATGCGAGGACATTTCACTGGAAAGAACCGCAAAGGCCGGCGCCCCTCCAGGCGAACTTGCCCTGAACTTCAGACACAGGATGGGGGAGCGGGGCGTGGGCGTGGGCAGAGTGCGGAGGAGGTGGTGCTATCCCGGCTAAAACAAAACGAGCGAGGGGAAGACTGCAAGGTTGAAGGAATAGGCGGGGAGCCTGGGCCCTGGAGTTCCTGTTAGAGAACCGAGAATTCTTCCAAAGTGCAGGAGTGCAACAATCTCCAAGGAAAATGTAGCCAAGGCCTTAAGACTGGTGTTTAATAAAAACAGTCCACTGCTGGTCTTTAGCTAAGAACGAATGTGCTTGTTCCTTTTTTTTTGTTTTTTTTAAGTGGGGCTTGAACCCAGGATCTTCGCAGTGAGGTACATCCCCATCCCCAGCCTTTTTTCATTTTCTATTTTTAGACAGAGCCTTGCTAAATAGCTAATATGCCTAGGTTAGGCTTGAACTTGCAGTCCTCCTGCCTCAATCCCCCACAGTGCTAGGATTTACAGCTCTGCACTATCACACCTGGCTTGATTGCGCCTTTTTACTTTTTAAATTTTTGTTAATCTTCCCCTGCAAAAACTCACTCATTCACCAGCATATAATGTCATTAGAAAGTCTTTACTCCTGCTTTTGCCGGTACCCGTATTGGCCCTTGCAGCCCCTAACTGTCTTCGTTGTGTTTTTGTGTTCCTTTTACTGTTCTCTTGAGGTCTGCTTTTCTCTCATGGAGGCCATGTCCTGCAAGTCTATGTTTGAGGCCCATTTTTCTTTCCACAATCCAAGGAATCATAAATTATGCCAAAGCTAGTTATCTTGCTACCACCAAAGTGAGCTCTGAATCCGAATATAAAGATGATGTTTTGTATGGTCTTACACATTTTGGCTGGTTTTTCCTAAATTTCTGTTGCCCTCCCTGGGTGAAAGACATCAGTAACCACTTATTTCCTCCAAATTTGTAGCTTGGTCATGAACTTCCTGTTCTGGATAGCCACTGTGTTTTTCTTGATGGCAGCCAGTCCTCAGGCAGCCAGAGGGAAAAGACTTGGATAGAGAGGTGGCTTGCTGGCCAGGGAGTTGTCACATCAGCTTTCAGAAGAGCAACTCTCCATCACCTCCCCAACACGGCTCTGTGCCATCATTTTAGAGAGCCAACTCTGATGACAGGAGCTTGCTGTGTCATGAAGCATGGAGAATTCATAACTGCTGCTGTCTATATCTGTGTGTGTGTGTGTGTGTTTGTGCGTGCGTGTGTGTTTTTTTGAGATGGTCTCATATATAGTTAAGGCTGGCTTTGAACTCACCGGTAATCGGACTGTCCCGAACTCACAGTGATCCAGCCACCTCAGCCTCCCAGGGCAAGGATTATGGGCATATGCCCCACGCCCAGCTTTTTCTTTTTTATTTTGAGACGAGGTCTTGCTAAATTGCCTAGGTTGGGCTCAAACTTTCGAGCCTCTTGCCTCAGCTTTCAGTAGTGTTGGGATTACAGGGGTTCCCTCCCATATTCAGCTTGTATGTATCTTATAGTTCCCTGAAGTTTAATAAAACTGTCTTTCCTCTGTTCTAAAAAGAAAGTTGTACATATCTGGGCTGGGTAGATTGGTAGATATTCCTTAGAAAAATGGAAAAATTGGGCCAGGGATATAGCTCAGCAGCACAAGTGCCTGGTGGCAAGTTGCAAGGTCCTGAGTTCGATTCTTGGTATTAAAAAATAAACAAGAAAATGGAAGAATTTCCCTTGAGAACAGGAACCTGAGCACAGGAAGGAAATGTGAGAGCGCTCCTGTCTGGGGATTTCTGGCTGTTGCAGAAAATGCCTACAGGGGGTTAAAGCGGACAGGTGGGCTGGCAAGTGGACACAGGTTCTAAATGCACCTGGAAAGTTGTAGTGGACAGATGTTCAGCTGCCCAAAAGTGTTATGTAAGTGATGCTCTTCCCTCCCTGTTTTATGAGGGTTGGTGAAGTGACAGCCTCTTTTGTGGAACCCAGGGGTAGGAACGTGACCCAGCTGCCTAATCAGAGCACCTCATCCTTCCTGCACACTGGCTGAGGAAGAAAACAGAACACAAGTCATGAACAGTAAAAGTTTTCTAAAAAACAATATTTGGAGGTAGGGTCTCACTATGTAGTGCAGGCTGGCCTTCAACTCGTTTACGTAGCACAGGCTGTCCTTAAACTCATGGAGATCCTTCTGCCTCAGCCTTCCAAGTGCTGGGATGACAGGTGTGTGCCACCATGCCTGGCTTCTAAAAGTATTTTAAAATTTTAAAATATTTAAATTTAAAATAAAATAAAAATATTTAAATTGATTTTTTGTAGTCCTGGGAATCAAGTGTAGGGCCTCATACCTGCTAGGTAAGAGCCCTGCACTGAGCCTCATGCTGAGCTTTTGTTTGTTTGTTTGTTCAACCAGAGTTGGTGGAGAATGTGGCACCATTTTTCCCTCTCTTAGGATCTCAGGTTGGGGATCAGCTTATCCAGCTCCCAGGAGACCACTGCTAATAAATGAACGACACTGGTTGGGGATATAGCTCAGTGGATTAAGTGCTTGCCTGGCAAGCACAAGGTCCTGAGTTCAATCCCTAGTACCGCAAAAAAAAAAAAAAAAAAATGAACGACACTAATAAGAGAAGAAAACTGGAGATAAAAAATGAAGCCACAGGAAAGTGTGGTAGCACAGGCCTGTCATCCCAGCACTTAGGGAGGCTGAGGCAGGAGGATAGCCGTGAGTTCAAGGACAGCCTGGGCTATATAGTGAGTTCAAGGCTGGCCTGAATTACATAGTAAGAGACTGAGGAAAGAAAGAGAGAGAGAAATGACATGTGTTCCAGAAATTTGAATTCGTGCACAGGTGCAGACCGCTCCCACCTATATGCTTCCTATGATCTGGCTCTTCATCCGGGGAAGGGTTGCCTACCTCCTTCCTACCCCCAAGATCCTTGTTCTTCCTTCCTCTAGTAAATGGCACCTCTGTCTTCCCAGTGGCTGGAGTTATTCTCAGATTCTTTTCTTTTTGTTATAATCATGTATAACCCTTGGTTCTGCTGTAAAATGTACCCAGACTATCTGATGTCCCCCAATTTTTTTTTTTTTTTTTGAGACAGGGTCTTGCTATGCAGTTCATCCTGGCCTTAAGCTCACTTTGTAGCTCAGGCTGGTCTCAAAACTCACAATGATCCTCCTGCCTCAGCCTCCTGAGTGCTGGGATTACAGGCGTGCACCACCATGCCTGGCCCTTCCTTCCATTTTGAGACAAGTTCTCCTTAAATTGCCCAGTCTGGACGTGAACTCACGATCCCCCTGCCTCAACTCCCAAGTAGCTGGAATGACAGGTATGGGCCACCACCCCTTACTCACTCACAGACCTTTCAAACTAGGAATAATATCACTCTTATGCTCATGACCTTACTGTGACTGCTAGTTGCCCTAACAGTTAAAACCCAAGTGCTCACTGTGGCCTGGGAGGGCGTAGGTGCAGGCAGAGCTCTGATCTTATCTCCTCCTTTCCTTCTGCCACATGACCCTCCTGGAGCCACCTTCGTCTCTGTGTCCCTACTGTCCCCCCGCCACAAGACAGCCATGCTTCCACTGGGGGGCTTACACCCGCCCTTGTCTGCCAAGAAAAATTTTCATTCTGGACACACCTCCTTCACTTACCTCCCTCAGGCCCTTATTTAAATGTCCGCTTTTCCGTGAGGCTTCCTGGCCACCCCTTTAAAACTATAATCACTTTTCCCAGGAACGCTGGGTCTTTTCTCCCCTGCCTTCTCTTCATAACAGTTTTTTAACCGGCTGACCCTCATTCTGCTGCTGTGCTGTGTAAGCTGTTAGGGAAGAGTTCGGTCCCCTGTGTGTTCGGTCCCCTCAGTGCCCAGAATAGTTCCTGGTCCTAGTCAATACGTATTTACTAAGTCAGTGACCTGAGCCATTCAGTTCCCCTTTGCGCCTAAATTCATGCAGGGTGTGTTCCTGTCACTTGTGCCCGGACAGCTGATACATGAGGAGTCCTGGGAAGTGCCGCCCCGCAAGCTTCCCTCTCTCTGGCTCTGACAGCCTCCTCGTCCTTTGCCTCTGGGCAGGTGGATGTTCTCTGGGATGCTGTAGCAAGTGACAGAAAACACAAGTTGAAACACCACCACCAGTAGGGGTATTTATTGTCTCATGCAGTAATGAATGGTTTTAAGACAGCATGGGCTCCAGAGAAGCTTGAAATCAGTGGTTGAAGGCTGTGACCAGGATCTATTTTCTGTGGCAGTGGTCAATTTTCTTTCTCTCCTTTTTTTTTTTTTTTTTTTTAATTTGAGCAGGGTCTCGCTATGTAGCCTAGGCTGGGCTCGAAATTACAGTGATACGCCTGCCTCAGCCTCCCAAGTGCTGGGATTACAAATGTTCCCATCACATCTGATTTAGGTTTTGCTTTATTTCAAAAGGGCTTCCTTATCTATGGAATTTGTCTTTGGTTTTTTGGAGGGATACTAGGGATTGCTATTGTCATACTTTTGGAGGTCACTTGTCATTCTTTTTGGCCTCAGTATCTGAATGCCGATATTTGAAGATTCTCCCAACTTGTAAGGCAAAACCCTCTGCCACCACAAAAGCTGGGGCACCAGCCAGCCCTCTCCCGGTTTCCTTAGCGCATGATTCAGACTCTACTGTGGTTTACTAGATCACTTGGACAATGAGGTTTTTTCCTAGCTGTATAGGATTCAGGCCTAGTCCTCTGACATTCTTAGACATTCTGTCAGTTACCCAGGATGCTTTCAATAGTTCTTTTCTGTTTAAATGAGCCAGAGTTATTTTCTGTTTCGTGAAACCAGGAACCCTTTCCGACATACTCCAACAGCTCCAAAAACTGAGAAACAGCAGTTACCAGACACCAGACCTCCCAGAAGAACTAGGATATTTTTTCTTTCTCTCTCTCTCTCTTTTTGGAGACAGGGTCTCACTATGTAGCCCAAGCTGGCCTAGAATTTAGAGCAATCCTCCCGCCTCAGCCTCCCCAGTGCTGGAATTACAGGTGTGCATTAGCACACTTGGCCAGGATACATCTTTCCCAAAACCTCAGTTAATGTCCTTTCATATCTCAGTGGCCTAACTTGGTTCATAGGACCATATTAGATGCTCTGGCCAAGGTAACACCATGTCTGACATGTTGACCTCAGATTAAAGCAATCGTATTCTTCCTGGAGAAACGATGAGTCCATGCCCTGCAAACCAAAGTAGCTGCAACAGGCTGCTGGCAGGAGCAAAGCCTAAGGGGGTGATAGTGATACTGTCTATTGCATTAGGCGTCAGCAAAGTGTGGGGCTTGTGGGTCAAATGCAGCACATCATCTGTTTTTGTGTGGACTAAGAGCTATGAAAGATTGAAAGTTTTTTCCTTTTTAAAATTAAAAAATTGTTGCCAGGCCTGGTGGCACATGCCTGTCATCCCAGCACTTGGGAGGCTGAGGCAGGAGGATCACTGTGAGTTCAAGGCCAGTCTTCATTTTGTAGTGAGACTCTGCCTCAAAATTAAAAAAAAAATCTTTATTGCTTTCCTGGGAATTAAAAACCAGGGCCATGCACTGAGGCACGTTCCCATTTCTTTTCAGCTATTGAGACAGGGTCTCACTGTGTTACGCAGCCTGGCCTCAAGGGAGTGATCCTCCTGCTTCAGACTCCCAAATACTTGGGACTGCAGGAGTGTACCAAACACTGGGCCAGATGAGACCCTTCTCTAGCACTGCCCAGTGTATGGGATTCCAGCCACAATTTCAGATTGGATTCCACATTGATTCCTTCCTCTGAGGATTTTAAAGAAGCCACTGTCACTCTAGAGGCAGAGGCAGAGGCAGAGGCAGAGGCAGGAGGATCCCTGAGAGTTGGAGAAGACTTGGGCTACATGGCCAGTTCAAGGCCAGTCTGAACTATGCAATCCGCCTCCCCCAAATCCATTCTCTCTCCTTCCCTGCCTCCTCAAATCATCTTGTGGGAATTACATCAGAGATCGCAGCTTCTTCTTTCCTTCTGACTTAGAGGGCCAAACGGGTGTGCAGGGGCTCAGAAAGTCACTCCTCAGAGTATGGTTCTTTGGCATGTCGAGGACAATGAACTAAGGAAGACTGGAAAGCCTCCGAAGCAAAGCCTCTGCGAAGTCCTCCCATCCTCCTGTCTCTCAGCATCTCTCTCTCCCACTTCCCTGAAGCAATTCATACAGACCAGAATTTCTTTTCTCATAGAAACTAGAACCCTTCTCCTAAAGCAGGCTGTAACGTTTAAAATGGCCTGTCCTGGTGACCCCAGAGGCCTCCACCAAGGAACACACCAGTGTCACGCAGCAGTGGATGCCGCCAGGCTGCAGTAACTGGTGAGTTACCCGAATTCAGAAGTCCCCCGGGAGACGGCGATTGGCCAGGAGCAAGTTCGGAGAGGGGCCTACTGAGCTTGGAACTCAGAATAGCTGTGGCTGGCTCCATCTAGCGGCTCCCCGTGGAATTGAAACCTGCAGGACGCAACTGCTGCAGGCGGAGCAAACCCGGCCTCATAGCGAGAAAGCCGCCTGAATTTCATTGGAATTAAAGGTGCAGGCTCGCTGGGATTATCCACTACCTCGCCACAAAGCTATGGTTAGCTTGCTGGGATTAACACACTTGGACCTGGACCCTGTCTGTCCATGTTGTCTACCTGTAACAGCAATCATTTCTTTAATTTTCTTTTTTTCTTGAACAGTTTTTTTTTTCTTGAAGTTTTTATGTGAGTGTGAACATGGCTTCTAGGTTTTTTTTGTTGTTATTGTTCTGTTCTTGTTTTTATTCCTTCTGTCTTTCCTTCCTGTCTTCTTCACCAGTTTCCCAAAGTGCTCATAATCTTCCTTTGGTCCTCCAGCCTTGCTTCTAACCGCTTCCTCATCTTCTGTTTCTCTGTGTTTCTCCCTAACCCTTTTAAATTTTCTCCCCTGAGGGATTTAACCCTGAAGAAAAAGCTACTCACACACGAAAAAGCACATTCCAGGCAGAAAGTTTTTATTTGCAGGAACTGCCTGTAGGTGATGCATCTCCATTGCCTTGCAGCCTAACACACACAGGACAGGAGGTGTATAAGTCACACCTTGCTGTACACCAGGGGACAAACTCAAGGGAGAAGCCTCTTGTGAACAAGGAGTGTGGGTGAACCAATGCCAGTTAAGTCCGGCCTTGCTGTACGTGGGAGTTCACACTCCAGAGAGAGGCTTTATGAATGCCCTGAGGGTGGGCAAGCACTTAGCAGGAAGTCACACTTCAAGAGTGGCCTTATGGGGGCTAGGAACGTGGGCAAAGGTCTGGCGGAAGTCATCCTACAATAAGCACTTGGAGCCATACTTAGTCGAGAAGGCTTTCCTTTCTCTCCTGCAAAGACCCGGATATAACTTCAAATTGAAGTCAGACAACAGAGGACACTCTCAATGTTGTGGCTTTGCTTTGTTATGAGCATAGCTGAGTCTGTGCACCTTGCTCATGGGTATAAAAAGGCAGAAAGGGTCCAGAGTGCTGTGGACAACGTGAAAGGAAAGGCACACGCAGACTGAAAGTGAGGCTATAGAAGAGATATTCCGTCCAAACAGAGCCCAAAACTAGCACAAGTGCCTCTACTCATGTGTTTTCTTTTCTTTCATTTTTTTGGTGTGTCTTTTTGAGACAGGGTCTCACTATGCAGTTCAGGCTGGCCTTGAGCTCACTTTGCCCAGGCTGATCTCAAACTCACAATGATCTTCCTGCCGCAGCGTCCCAAGTGCTGGGATTACAGGCGTGCACCACCACACCCAGCTTCTATTCATGCCAAATAAAACAATTTAACCTCAAATCTGTAAAAAGAGACAAGGTTTTTACGTAATGATAAAGAGATCCATTCATCTAGACAATATAATTATCTGAAGTGTATGTGCACCCAACATTGGACAACCAAAATACATAAGGCAAATACTAGATCTGAAGGAAAAGCACTTCAGCACCAGATCATCCAGAAAAAAGTCAGCAAGGAAACAGGAAAGTTAAACTATAGCATAGACCAAATAGACACTTCAGTCAAAGTGCATTTCACACAGCAACATTCACAGCATTCTCCCCATGGTCACGGAGGACGTTCTCCAGGAGAAGCCATAGATTAGGCCACTCCATATCATGTATCTTCTCTGACAAATGAAATTGGATGTAAACACCAAGAGTAACTGTGAGAAGTGTACTGACACGTCAACACGCTCACCAAAGGGTCAAAGAAGAGGGCTGGAGGTATAGCTCAGTGGTGTAAGTGCTTGCCCGCTAAGCACTAAGGACCTGAGTTCGATCCCCGGTACCGGAGAAAAAAAAAAAAAAAAAAGGAACAAAGGGTCAAAGAAGAAATTGGAACTATGCCTCAATTTAAAATGTCCAAACAAGATAAAATGGAAAAGCAACACACTCTTGCTGGAATTCGACAGAGCACTAGGAGGAGAGAAATTTATGACAATTATACCCACATCAAAAGAGTAGAAAGATATTTACATACACAAACTAACTATGCAACTTCAGGAACTAGGAAAGCAAGGACCAACCAAAGCCAGAATTAATGGGAGGAAGGCAAGGATGAGGACCAGAGCAGAAGGCCGTGACCCTGAGCCAGCTCCCCAGGGACCAACACCAGGTAAACACCATCAACAGACATTTTCATGGATGAAGAAACAACTCAAATTTTATCAGACACTAATAAAAAGAGTCCTAAAAACTGAAACAAAGGACCTTTGGGGACAGAAAGAAACAAAACAGAAACAAAGGATCTTTGGGGACTCCCATAAATAACTACATGACAACAAGTGGAAAGTCTAGAACAAATGGAAAGATTGCCGGACACATCACGCAGCAGGAGCCACAGCACTGGGAAATGTGACCATCAGTAATGAACAGCAACGCTGAGCATAAAAACTCTTCCTACGAAGAAAAGCCCACAACCGGATGGCTTTGCTGCTGAATTATACTAAACTTTTAAGGAAAAATACCAATTCTTCTGAAACTATTAAAAAAAAAAAAGGAATGGGTGAGAATCACTCCCATCTTGTTCCAGAAAACCAACGTACTGGTAGCAAGACCAGGTAAAGATGCAGCAACCGCAAAACAGTACTACAGAACAGTGTCTCCGGTGAACACGGATGCAGAAATTCTAGTAAACCAAGTCTAGCAGCGCGTGGGCAAGATTGTACATCATGATCAAATGGGATTTATCTCGGGACACGAGGTTTGATATATGCAAATTAGTAACAATGATTCATCATATCCAGAGAGTGAAGGAAAAACACAATGCTCTCAATAGATGAAGAAAATATATGCAATAAGATTCAAGGTCTCCTGGAGCTAGGGTGCAGACCCGGTTCTCTTGCTGGGTGGGGACAGCCTCCGAAGAGTCATAGGCAGCCCCAGGGAGACACCAGTGGCCTATAAGGGGACTCCAGGGGCCTTGACAGGGAGCTCAGTAGCCTGAGAGGGGAGGGGGCTCCCTCCAGGCTACATGAGAACCCTGAGGTCCTGGACTGCGCCTCCAGCAGTACAACCACACCCCGGAGCCCGGCGGTCCACTGGGATGACCCTGTGGACTTGACTGGGCCCTGGCAGCGTGGGGACAGGGTAGAGCCTGGTGGTCAGCTGGGGACAACGCGGGGACTCTACTGGGCCCTGAGAGTGCCTTGCCAGTGTGGAGCCTGGCAGTCCGCGGGGGTGACCCTGAGGACTCAACTGGGCTTCCGGACACACTATATCGAGGCAGAGCATGGCTGTTCGCTGGGTAACAGCGCCTACTTGACTGGACCCCTGATGGCCTTGAGGGCTTGTCAATGGGAGCTTGACCATAGTGAATCTGGTTCCCTGCCAATCTACCGTCTTTGAGCATGGGTGCTTTTCCACCTCCTGCCATAGCAATTTGTGTACACCCATGTTTGTTACAGCATAATTTGATGCATCCATGTCTCTTCCCAATGTGAGAGCCCGAGGGAGTATATAAACCCAAAAGTACAGTTATTATCAGAGGGAAGATGACTGATTGGGTGATAGAACAACAGAGATGAGGGTGGAGAAAACTGGTTAATTGAACGAGCCATCATCTGTATAACTGAGTAACAAATGTGAAGATAATATTATGTAATACAGCATCCAGTGCTAATTCCCTACTATCTTCGCTAATTTGGTATTTCCTGTATTTTTTTTTTTTGTGTTAACTAATGTGAAGATAACATTACAGGGGCTGGGGATATAGCTCAGTGGAATAAGTGCCTGCCGGACAAGCACAAGGTCCTGAGTTTGATCTTCAGTTCTGCAAAAAAAAAAAAAAAAAGATAAGATTATGTAATACAGTATCCAGTGCTAATTCCCTACTATCTTCTCTATAATTTGGTATTTCCTGTATTGATTTTGTGTTGTTCTGGTTTATATGTCTCCATTCTTTTGTCTTTAAAATTAAAAAAATAATAATAATACAAAGAAAAAAAGAGATTCAAGGTCTCGGGCCTGGGATATAGCTCAGTGACACAAGCACCTACCTAGCACTCACAAGGTCCTGAGTTTGATTCCCAGTACCAAAAAAAACCCCAATCAATGTCTCTTCATGATAAAAACTCAGTGGGTTAGGTATATAAGGACTAAATACCTTAGCAAAGTTAAGGCTGTTTATGACAAACCAACTGCTAAGGTGCCAAACAGGGAGAAGTTGAAGCATTTTCTTTAAGATCCGGGACAAGACAAGCTTTCATCACTGGTCTCCTCCTCCAGTAGTGGTGATTGAACCCAGGGCCTTCACGCTGAGGCCACTTTTAGTTTTTCATTGTGAGACAAGGTTAGCAAGCCAAGGTTACTTGATAGGTTACGAAATTGCTCACACTAAGGTTAGAACTTGCCATCATCTTGCCTCAGCCTCCTAGAGCTGCGGCATTTATGTGAAAGGAATAAAAGCTTATACTCTGATGATTTTTGTCGGCTGTTCTTCTCCACTTTTTAAACTCCTGTGAAACTCTTGCTGCCTCTTGAGTGCTGTATGATCATGGTTGCCTGGATCTCTAGGGGTTGGAAGATCTCTGAAACCTCCATAAACTCTGAGCTAAATAAACCTTTCCTTTGAGTGTCGGATATTTTGTCTCAGCAACAAGACAGAAAAGAAACCAAGACAGCACCTGCATTGAAAAGATGAAAGCATGTGTGTAGCTGAGCTAATATGTTTTGTAAAGAATCTGAAGTAACTTATTCTCACCTGGAGAGCTCCTCTAATGGTTTTTTTCTTTTATGTTTTTATTTGTTTATTTTGTTTTGTCTTTTTGAGACAAGATTTCACTATGCAATTCACTTGGCATCGATTTCACTATGCAATTCACTTGGCATCAAAATCACAGCAATCCTCCTGCCTCAGCCTCCTGAGTGCTGGGATTACAGGTGTGCACCACCACAGCTGGCCCTCTAGTTCTCAGAGGCAGGAAGGAAAGCCTGGGAGGCACTGTCCTGGCTCACCATGTCCTGAGGACCCTCCTCTCACAGTGCTGCTGAGCAGCTGTATCAGGTGAATCTGTTACACGAAAACGATTTATCTTTATCTATGCTACCAAAGGATGTGGCAAACCTGAGTAACTGACATTTTCTGTATCCCTTGATGTGATGCAGAGAAACAGTGCTATGGCGCATTAGTGCCAAAACTATTTTATTTGGATTGAATCTTGAGGGGCTTGGGGAGAACAGACTCATCTTATGACAAGACTTTCCATAGAATAATTCGCCTGCCCCTCCCCTCCTCCCAAAGAGGACATTGCTAGAGGAAAGGGAGCCAGAACAACAACATATAATATATAATCCTTGATTTAATTCTCGTGAAACAGTTGTAAGGAATTAAGAGCTCACGATCTGGACCACACCATCTTGTCCTGTGTCAGTTTAGACTTTTCTGAAGAACATGTTAACCCAATAAGGTGGAGAGAAGTCAGAGGTAAGTAGCATAGTCTTCCGCTGAGTACTTTTGAGAAATTTACCTATGTGCCGAACCTGCCCACAGGAAGGCAACAGAAACTACAAAGCACAGAGTGCGTGACGGGGGGTTAACTGCCGAGTGGCACAGTGCTAAAAAAGGGTCAAGAAACGAGTTACTTCCTCTTCTTTGGGATTTGATCTCTGCTTCCACCCAGTTAAATGGCCATGAGAATTTTTTGTTTACCTTCCATCGAGTTTTACTTAGTTTCTGTCAATTATTACAACACATATGAGAAAGACAAGGTGCCATCAAAGACGCAAGGACATGAAAGACTGTGAAGAGTCTTCAGAGGTTTTGTGGCTGGTGGGGTGGTCTTCAGAGAGCAGGAAAGGTGAGATGGTGGACATGGAAAAGAACATGCAAAGCCATAAAGCCACTAGAGGAAACGCAGACTGATCCTAACAGCAGGGGACAAATTAAAGGGGGAGTGATACTTTCCAGAAGCCCGTGAATTAGCCTATCATACATGTCCTTCCCAGGTCTCCTTGTTCCTGTTTACTTCACTTTAACTTCCACACATTCTGGCTAAATTTAATGCTGAGCACTTGCTACATGAATCAGGATGGATGTGGACAGTAGGCAGAATTTGAGGGGGGCCCCTCACAGCTGGCTCTTTGCCTGGGACTGGATATGTGCTTTAAAGGGGCCCTGTGTTGGATTTACCGGAGGATTTTTTTTTTCTCTTATAGAATAACATGCATCTCTGTGAGTTGGGAGACAAAGTGAATGATTCCACCCAAACCAAAAAGATTATTTTCTTACTGTAGGAAGAGCTATCTTGGCCACCCTGTCAAATTGGTGGAAAATCCAGCCCTGGCTCCCCTGCATTAGGGTCCCTAACACAGGAAGACACTTGAGACCCGATTGGGGTGAGGACCTCGTACACCGCTCAGCCATGTCACTTCAAAAGAGGATGTCCATCCGGACAGCAGCTATGCACATTACATGGGCCCAGTTTCTTTAGCCCTCAAGGAGATTAAAACTACAAAGACACTAACCACTCTACCCAGAAAGCTAACATAAAAGAGACAGACAATCCAAGTGTTGGTGAAGATACATGTGAACAATGGCTCTCCCACACTACTGGTTGGGATGTAAATTGCCACAAAAATGTCATGGTAACTATTCAGGTCACACAGACACAAGGCCTGGGATCATGCAGGGAGAAATAGCAGAAATGCAAACACTGGTGAACCAAAAGATACACCACAAGAATGTCACAGCAGCCTCTAGATCAAAACTATCCAAGTGGCCATCAATGGCAGACTGCAAAATAAATTGCTAATATTGAAATACTATATGGGAATAAAAATGAATGAACTAGACTTATGTACACCACGGATATACCTCACAGCCACAGCGCCGGGCGAATGAAACCCACAGAAAATGCCGCTTCGGGGAGAGTTTGCTCTTTAGTTTCTACAAGTCAAGAGAAACAGTTAATTTCTAGAAGGACAGGTTGGCCTTCATCTCTCCTCTTCCTCCTCATTCCTCTCCTCTCCCCTGCACAGGTGCCTGCCGCCCCTGTGGCCCTCACATGGCTCACTCAGCCACCGCAGAGCCCTCTCCCGAGTGCTTCCTCGGATGAAATTTGTGGGGTTTTTTGTTTTGTTTTGTTTTTGTCTTTTTGAGACAGGGTCTCCCTATGCGGTTCAGGCTGGCCTCGAACTCGCAACGATTCTCCTGCCTCAGCCTCTTGAGTGCTGGGATGACAGGCTGCGCCACCACGCCCGGCAAATTTGTGCTCTTATGTAATTAGACTTATCCAGCCCCTGTTGTTTCATGTACTGTCACTGCACATGTCGGTGCCTGGCTTCAAGAGACTGCATATTCCTCAAAGGCAGGGCCCAGATTGGACACATTGGACGTCTACTGCAGGGCTTGGCCATTGCGAATTATTTGCTGAGCTACAATTTCCACACTTTCGGTTAATGAGGGGAAGCTTCCAGTTGCCTCCTAAGTGTGGTTACTCTTTTTTAGGTCTGATAGTAAAAAAGCAAAAAGCCCAGAAATGTAAGAAAATGGGACAAATATAGGGAAATGTGGGCTGCGGCAAAGGCAGCAAGTGACGTTATAGAGCCTGGTGGGCTGTGGGAGGCGGCGGTCCACAGAGGCTCTGCGAGGGGTGGGCGGACAGCAAGAGACTTAACGACTAGGACCCGCTCATTTGTAAGAGAAGGGAAAAGGGTATCCTGAGAGAAGGAAGAAGAGGACGCGCACCCGCGGGGGAGGAAATCAGGAGGTAAAGAGGTGGAGGCGCCCTGGAAGACGGGACCAGGAGGGACACCGTGGGAAGAGGCGGCGTGTGGGAGGAGCCAGGCCTGTTTACGCGACCCCAGAGGATGTCGCCGCTGTGCGGCAGGGAAGTTCGCCTTTCGAACTTTCGAACCGCTTCTCAGTCAATTCTGTGGAGGACGCAAAGTGACAAGAGAGAATCAGCAAAGTCCCCAAGAAGCCTATGATCGCCCATCTCTGTGATCGCCCTCTGCGGGTCATCGGCTCGTGCACCGTGCAGTGCTTCTGTACATTTCCTGTATCCCAGCTACAGCGAAACTAACCTGCGCCCTTCCCACTCCCGTGAGTTTCCGTGGCCCCGAGGCTGTGGTCAGGGATCGTCCCCGTTCTTTCTCCTGCTCATGCCAGCACCTACCCCTTCAGCCCACCATTCACAGTCCATCTGGGAGGGCGAGCTTCTGTGTCCTTCAGCCCAAAGCTTCTCCCCTGTGACCTGGCCAGGGACTGCTTCTGCCATTCTCAGCCGTATTAACCCCTGCAGCTCTCGGCGGAGGATGCCGGGCTGCTTGGTTTGGCTCTGCGAGGGGACTGGGAGTTCCTGTCCCGTCTCGCTTCTTTCTCCATCCACAGCTCTGCACACAAGACCCAGGAATGAATCCATGATTTTGAACGTATGAGTTGATAAATACATGTCCCATTACCCTGATTATGTCCCAGATTCCTCGACGGCAAGACAAAAAGTTGGTTTGTTTTTCAGGCTTCCTTCTCGTATCTGCTTGAACACATTAGACAAGAGGATGCGGGCCGCTGGTGGATCTACTGGCTTTCTTTTCCACGATCAAACACACAGAAGAGATGTAGAAACTAGCGCTTGTGTTTTTCAAGGACAGCGTAGTGCTTTACTTTGACATTGAATTTATTTGAGAACTAGTGCTCTATGACTTGTACAAAGGCATAAGCATTTATCAACAAACATTAGTTATTAAATGGATGTCAGTAAATATGCTTAAACAGTGTGTTAGTAAGGACTAGCGAACCCGCGGTCTGAGCCAAGTGTTGAATCTACGGGGAATTCAGGCTCCTGCGGGTGCTTGCTAGGGGAGGCATTTCCTTCCACAGCCTGTGCCACTAGGTGTCAGTATTGTTCCACCAAAATGGCCCTAATGGGCATACGGATTCCGCTTGTGTATGTATAGCATTCTTTGTAGGGTTTCTTTGTGGGGTTTTTTTGCATATTATTCTTTTTTTTTTTTTTTTTTTTTTTTTTTTGAGACAAGGTCTCGCTCTGCAGTTCAGGCTGGCCTTGAACTCACTGTGTAGCCCAGGCTGGTCTCGAATTCGCAACAATCCTCAGCTTCCTGATTAATCCTTAACTGGGATTCCAGGTGTGAGCCACCACGCCTGGTTTGCATAATATTCTTGAAAGCAATGTCTGAAAAAGAAGTGGGGCCGGGTGTGGTGGTTTACACCTGTAATCCCAGCAATCGGGAAGCAGAGGCAGGAGGATTGTTGTGAGTTCATAGCGAGACCCTGTCTCAAAAAAACAAAAAAAGTAGGATGGGTCTGCTAGGAAAACACCTTGCTATGACATGTTTGCACGAGTTTGACATCATCATATTAAACAAATGAGTGCAGAGGTTGACCAAAGGCCAGTATAGGTGCTCATAAGGTAGTTTTAAGTCAGTTCAGAGCCACCAAGGGAAGAACATCCCTGTTGAGGTGCTGTTGACTTTGAACTGGATGCGCTCAACTGATCCCTGAGCAAATGCAAGGTGAACTGAAAGCTACTATCCAGTTTATAATCCTATTTAAGAAGGTACATTCTCTCTCTCTCATGTATGTGTGTGTTTATATTCCCCTTGGAGTTTTCCAGTGAAAATTTCCATGCACAGCAACTTTGAGTGCAAGTAACTTGTTTCAAAGCATCTTGAATCTGAGTAACTATGTTAAAGAGCTTTATCTAATTATAATCCATTAGAAGCAATTTGGTACCAAATTTGATTGTGTTTCTAATGACTTCTTTCATTGTGCTTGGTTCCTGCATCTGGTATCGACAGAACGCCATGTGATTATTCCTTTCTCAGGTTTTGACTATATTGTTGGTCTATTATCCGTTTCTGTCCAGGGTGAACAGGTCCCAAAAACGAGGTACCTGTGGATGAATAAAAAAGTAAGAAGAAAAAGAAACACAAGAGAGACAATGTTCTGGGATCAGGGGGCTTACAGTTCTCTTGTCTGCAGCCCCTAATCACCTTTTCCATAACCTTTTATTGAGATAAAACAAAAGGCAACTGGGCTACTGGGTGAATATCAATCGTTTTAGCAAGAACAATACAACTCAATTACCATAGGCCTGAGACTTGACTAGATAGCCATCATGTCACCATTCCTTTCTGCATATCACAGTAAAACATTTAGTGTCGGCACCAGGGCTAACCGCTTTTGAGAGACTTCCTCCAGAACACAACAACCGAGGCTACGTTATGCCTCCGGCAATACATTGAAAGATTAACTAAAGAATGTCCTTCTCCACAGTATATCAGTCACAGCAGTTAAATAACTCACGATCAGGGCAATAACTCCCCCTTACACAAAAA
Organism: Dinomys branickii; assembly: GCA_004027595.1. Classification (NCBI taxonomy): domain Eukaryota; kingdom Metazoa; phylum Chordata; class Mammalia; order Rodentia; family Dinomyidae; genus Dinomys; species Dinomys branickii. Next base: position 81,027 of record PVLD010003745.1, on the reverse strand, counting down.
GATGGATAAAAGAGTGTTGGCCTTAGGAGAAATGAAAGTAGACAATGCTTACTAAAATAACATTGAGTATGTATGTGTGTGCACTCTTGTGTATATAAGAAAAAAACTTAATTCATCCTAGCTATGATATGTGTAATGTATATCATATGTATTATATATATATATCATATCACATATATATATATATATATCACATATATATATGATCAGCAACAAAAAAAAGCAACACTTCCTGAGATTTAAGTGCCTTCTATGAAACAAGAGCAACAACAAACTGCCTAGAGGTTTTTATAGCCCTGGCCACTGCAGGAATAACAAGCAGCACTGGTTTGCTTGATTGATAATACCTTTTTAGATCAAGGAGCACAGGATCAGGAAGCTGCAAAACTATGTAGACACAAGGTTCCTGGATTTGCAAAGTTCATCAATTCATGCAAACTCTCATTCTTGTACCTTTGAGTACTGTCTCTATGTATTTCTTCCCTTCCCTCTTCTGGAGTCTAAGCAAACTTATGTAAAACGTCATCATTTTAGTCTTCATTTTTGCCTGTGATTTCTGGCATATTTAAGACATATGTTTGTATTCTAGAGGTAGTTATCCACAAAAAATCTGTAAAAATGTCAGTATTTTATTTGAGTACTGTCTATAAATGTAATCATCAATAAGAGCAATGAGGATTTTGTGAGGAGCAAGATAAGGTGATGTGCTCCTGGTGCAGCTCGCAGGGAGAGCACTTGCCTAGCAGGTGTGTAGGAGACTCCTAGGTCTCTCAGTGCACCCCGGGAGGAAAGGGGCGGGTATGAGGAAAAGATGGACAAGAGACAAGAGCTGGGTCAGGTGGAGGTGACCTCTTACCTGATGGGCAAGAGGATCTGAACAACAACAGGGGTGTTTATTTATACTCTTGCAAAGTTAGTATCACCAAAAGCAAGGTTGCGTAGCAATTAATGACTGAATTGTCCAGGCAGGATGCTTTTCTCAAGACTGAAGAAGTATCTTGTCTGCTTGAGGTGCTCTGGCTCTGTCCTGCCCTCTGTCCTGGTCAATGTCCAGCTCCAGCCATTCCCAACAGGTATGAGGTGAGGTCCTGGGTTCAATTCCCATCAGTGGAAAAAAAGAAAAGGAAAAAAAAGGAGGTAGAAAAATGCTGGTGAAAAAGAACATATTCTCCATTTTTTGCTGTATGGCGTAAGCCTGCAAAGAGAATGACTGGGCAGGTAGTGCGTTATCCCTGAGTGCAGCACCGTGTGTTTAGCGATGCACCTGTAGGGGATATGACGGTGGTCTCTGGTTTAGGGTAAAGACGTCTTTGCCAGTGTCCCCTGTAGTTTCTGTGCTGTAACAGGGTCTCAGTGGCAATCCCATTTGGTTCTATCCAGCTGCCCTCTTCTCTCTGGGCATAAGAGGGGCATCTAAGGCCTGGAGAGCAGACAACAGGCTTCTTGGGCCACGTCCTTGGGTGGTGAGGTCCCCCTTGCTGGTGTAGTCCAGTGGCCTCAGTACCCCTGGTGGCAGAAAGCATTCACAGACCCAGTGGGAGAGAATGTGTTCTCTGGCTCTTTTCTGATTCCTTCCACTTCTGCCAGATGTCCTGGTGGCCTCAGCTCATTCCAAGGCAATGTGACTGCTCCTGAGTAGCCTCGGTGCTGCTCCTCTGAGGATATACAAGCGTGGATCCACTGCTTATGTTGGGTGGGCAGATGTGTGGTCTCTGCTGCTGCGCTGCTCCTTCAGGCCTGGGGCCCCTGAGAGCAATCCCATTTCCTTCCTCTTCCTTCTCTCTGGGTTTTCCTTCAGTTCTTCCCCACACTGTTCCCATTTCTAGTATGGATGTGTTTTAATTGACACAGAATAATGGGCCGGGCATGTAGCTCAGTGGCACAGTGCCTGCCTGGCAAGCATGAGGTTATAAGTTTGGTTCCTGGTAGCAAAACAACCCCCCAAAACACAGAATAACTGTACAATATTCAGTGGGTGCATTTTAATGTTTTGAAGCATGTGTCCATTCTATAGTTATTAAACATATCACTTGCATAATTGCATTTAGCAGGGAGGAGTACAGAGGAAATGGTCTTATTTGAGCCAGTTAGAGCCTGATTATACATGCTAAAGTAAATTGATTGAATAATTTGTCCAGAAACAGCACTTTCCAAGATTCCTGGCATTGAGATAGGAAACCTTCATGAACAAGTGACCATTATGTTAGTTGCAACACTGTATCCGATATGCACAGAAAACTATAACGGGGCTTGCGTTTTCAAGTGGTGGCGCCCGCACCGCCCGCACCGCTTCTTCTCTTACAGTCAGTTCACTTAAGCATAAAAAGTGGCTGATGAGCTGAATTGGTGAATGAAAGTGGATGATTCAGTATTGAACTGTATACAATTAGGAATACTCCCATTGGAAGAATTTTTGAATATCACCTCATAGACAAGTGCAATATTTTCCACATTTAGGCATCTGGAGCTTTTGTTGACTGTTGCGGGGGCAAGTCTCCCAGGCTCTGTCTCTCTCAGCCTCTTTTGTTCTGTCTCCTGTTCTAGCGCAGATTCTTGCACATCTATGTGTGTATGCAGATGGATGCCAGAGATACTTCATTTTGAAAACAGATCCTCCATATAGACATCCTTCTCGCATCCGTGTATGTTTTCGCGGTCAGGTTCCTTGGTCTCTTTGCCTTGGGCCCAGAGAGACCCAGGTCAGCGCCTCCACATCTTTCCCTGGTTCCTGTTGCCCACACTGACCCATCACACCCTCTACGTGAGTGATAGGGAAGGTCCTAGTTCCCTTCAAACAGTGCTGTGAACAAGTCTTGGGAAGAAATCTTGAAAAGTTGTACAGCTCTCTATGTGGGATAAATCTCCATTCTTAACCCTGCGAAGTATAGGGGCTCGCATGTAGTGCTCTGATGGGAGCATGGGACAGGCCCCTGTTCTGCCTGCCACGTTCTCCCAGTGCTGGTCAGCACCAGCCTTAAAACCTGCCAGTCGGACGAGGACACAGGACATCTCAGGGGTGTGAGCCTGTGTGAATCGGCGCTGGAAGACTGAGCAGTTTGTGCACTTGTTGGCTCTATGTGGTGATTCCCTTTTGAATTACAAGAGTTTGTCTTTTCTCTCACAAAACAAGACTCATGGGATCTCTTTGTACCCCTGCTCCAGGGACCCCTCTCTGGCTGTGGGTTCTAAGGAACGCTTTCTTGGTGTAGTTTGTCTTTCTCATTCCCATGTTGTTCTTGTTTCTGTTTTGCCCACAGGAAAACGCAGTCTTTTTTCTGCTGCTTTCTAACACTGAAATCATGGGACTGCTGTTTCAACACTTTAGGATAAATAGATACCCAATGCATTTACTGGTTCCCTGTAAACACTGGTCGTCCAGGGTGGCTCCTGCTAACAAGGGGCAAGAACACTCAGTTCTTTCCAGTAACGTTAGCTGAACAGAATCTGATGCGCTGTAGGGGCGGGGGCGCTCACGGGTGCGCGTCTGCATTGCAGGACGTTCTAAAACACGACAGAGGTGCAGATTGTGCAGACTGAGAATGTGCTAATGCCCTTGAATGTAGATGTTAAAACCCATAAAATCTTAGTTCTTAATTAAAGTTAACTTAGGGCATAATGTTTAAAACAATTGTAGACATGAAGGTGAAGACGAAAGTGGTGGTGAAATGAGGGCAAAACGCAAAGCGGAAAGCAGGGGGTGGGAGGGGTGGCCCAGGAGGAGCCAGCAGCAGCTGTGGCCCTGGAGCTCCAAAGACGGGGCTCCCGGCCCTGACCCTCACTTTGGTCTCGGAGCTGGTGGTGGAGCTGGCACAAGCTCCACGGGTGGGACTCGGTCTTGGCCAGGAGCAGGTTCTGCAGTAGCAGGAGGGGAAATGATCGCCAAAAGCCTGTGTTCTTTTCAGGGCCCAAACCCAGCACAGTGTCTACCTCCTCATCCCCGGGAAGTCTTCCCACACCGCAGCCACGGACTGACTGCTGAGATTTTCAGGCTTCCGAGGCAGCCACTGCACTTGGAATCTCTGTCCGCTTAGCACCACCCCCCCAACATGCCCACAGTCCCATGCCCCGTGCTCATGCTTGTTCTCTGCCTCAGGGGTTTAGGATGGTCCCGTTCAGCCAGGTTAGGCTGGACGAGGCATCCCGCCTCAATTTGCAACTCCTGCCAGGAACCAAGAAGGAAGGCTCTGCCCCTGGGGAAGATGGGTGTGGGCAACAGAGGGAGAGGCCTGGCCTTCCATCCCAAACTGCCCACCCACTGCACCCTGGGAGCTGGACACCAGCTTCGTGCTCCAGCTGTAGAGAGCCCAGCCCCAACCTTCTCCCTGCCCCCAATGGGGCAGTGCTGGCCTAGGCAGAAGACTACAGGGGAGGGAGTCCATGGATAGTTCTGTGACCACTTCTCTCTTCTTCAGGGAAGCTAGACACACATCTCCCTGCCTCTCCTCGGGTGTGTTGCCTCTGTGAGGAAATGGAGCAATGTCAGCAGTGTTACTGCATTCCTGGGAACGGGTGGCAGGAGACACGGGTAGTACGTCCCACCTGCCATTGCTTGGACTTTAGCTCATGCAGTAACAGGTCTCATTCTCTGTGTCTCTTCTGAACTCTCCTTTCCCTAGGTTGTGATCATATCCAGGTGATACAGGAAAATAAATCTCCCAACCTGAATGATATCAGACGAGTTCGTGTTCTCTAAAACCAAAAAATGAATTTTAGGAACAACGGAGGTTAAGAGCAGAATATATTCATTGAGAGAAAGAAAGCTTCTGTCCAAGAGAGGGACAGAATGGGGGCCAGAGAAGGTCACCCCCCCACACTATCTTTTCTAGAAAAACCATGAGGTGAGAGGGGTCCAAGGTAGGGGAGATGGTCAAAACTATGGTCAGCTGTCTTGGTTACTTTTTTCTCGTTGTTGAGACAAAACACCCAACACCCAAAATGAAGGAAGCAAAGGTTTATTTAGCTTACAGTTCGTGGAGTTCTCAGTCCATACTTGGCTGGTTCTGAAGCAGAGTGGCACATAGCAGAGGGCAAACGTTCATGGCAGAAGAGCACAGCAAAAGCAACCACCAAAAAGGGAGGAACGGCGGCAAGCAGCCTCCTTTTCTCCCCTACATTGTAAACAGCCTACCCCCACCCAGGGGGCGTGTAGCTCTCACACAGTCTCCATGCCCTCCTCTTCCACAAGCTCAGGATGTGTACAAAGTAAGCACCCTGGCTTCCTGCTGAATCACATAGTTAACCTTTTAAACTTCCCAAATTAACACAATAGACAACATCCCAGAAGGGTAAGGGCATGTCCTTTTTACCCCAAGATTCACAACTGCTGAGTTACTTAGCCAAACCTCTAGACTCCCCAAGCTGACACAATGTATCAACCGTAACATCAGCCAATAAGATTATAGGTATAATTGTCCAGGTGAGACTGAGTAAACTGGGATCGAATGGGGAAGTGTGATACAGATCAGGGGCTTTTCCTGTGGGGGCTCTTCCTGGCTTTTATAAGGTGGTTGTTGCTTATTTAGAATGTCAATCCCTGACATTTACACCTAGGGAGGTATGTGGGTGCATTTGTTTAGCCCCTTTTGTCTTAAGGTCTGGCACACACGTATCTTTTATGTTGTCTCCTTCCAGGGCCTGGCCTTGTCTGACTGCCTATAATATTTCTATCTAACTCACCTGCCTAAAACACAGTTACGCCAGGAGCACAGCCATGTGAACACTACCTGGTCTGCTGTCCAGGGTGACCGTGAGGCCTGTGTAACAGGGAAGCGCAAGAGGGCAGCAGCTGTATCTGCTCCCAGCGTTGCACTGTGGCCACTGAAGGCACCCGCCGGCTCCCTCCTTTCCTTGATGTCTGCATGGACCTGGGGCCTCTGGCAGCCCCCAGGGATTCCCGCTCTGGATACCATGGAAGCCCATGGGATGACTCTCCAATGCCTTTACAGTGAAGAGAACAGCGTCACCCAAGTGAGGAGTGGGGGGGGGGGGGCAAAGCTTCCCAACAGGGCAGGAAACAGCAGCGCAGCCAGGGTCCCAGCTTTGAGGAGACATACCTGGGTTTAGACCCAGATCCTCCCTCTGACTGCGCATGTAAACCTGGACCAGACACCATGCCTCTCGGGACACCCAGGGTGTCCCCCGGCACTACGGAGGTCACCCTGGCATCTGCTTCCTAGGGACATCACCAGGCATGTGAGATGACATTTGCATAGCCTGTGGGCTGGTGTCACGTGTGCCTAGAACACAGAATCAGAGGGGAAACCCTGGAAGGAGTGGGTTGGTGTACAGAGTACAACACCAACAGGCCTGGCTCCTGCTGTGTGATGGGAATGGCACTCACCTCCTGGCTGCGTTTCCCTGGCGGCATCACGAGAGGACAGAAGCTCATCAGTTCAACCATCCTTATGTTCCCTCAGTGCCTCAGTTTCCTCCACATATTGGTACTGTGGACTCAACTCAGGACCTCACACAGCCTAAGCCGGCACCGTGGGATGGAGCTCCATGCCCACAGCTGCTAGCATTGCATCCAGATTCACACCTGTGCGTCCCACCAGGCCCATGACCTGGGCCTCCGCTCAATACCTCACACTGTCACCTTCTGAAGGCCACATCCTGAGTAACCCAGCCCCGCGAGTGTGGGCCTCATTTGGTTGGTCTTGTTTGTATCAGCAGTGCTGAGTTTGAGCCCAGGGCCTCATGCGTGATAGGCAAGTGCTCTATCTGACCCCTCCCCTAAGCTCTGGCTCACTCTTAATAGAAGACGGCAGGCGCCATATAATGTCATGGCTGAGGCTCACACACAAACGCCTGTGGCCAACCTACTGCTCTGCTCTCTCCTTCCTGTTCTCTCTTCCTTTCTCTTTATTTTGTTCTGTCTCCCGCTCTAGATCTCTAGCTTTGGGGAAACTGCTATCTCTGCAGCTTTCTGCAGGAGCTTCTACCTCTGCAGCTTCCCTGCACAGGAGTCCTGAGAGAGAAAGGGCAACAGGCAGAGGGGACGTGGGCCTGCGTCCTGACTGACGCTGCTGCATGCACGCGACAGAGCCTGAGAGCAGATTCTGCCACAGCAGTGCCCGCACTGAGCCTGCAGCCTGGCCTCCCTAGATATTATGGTGGAGGCCCCAACAGAGCCTCCTGGATTCCTGGGCCACAGAAACTTGGAGAAAACCAACGTTAACCTGTTGTTTCTGGTAAGTTTGAAGTCCTGTGTCATATAGGAGGGGCTCAGCGATGTACCATAGCAGAGGTGAGATTCTGGCCCTGCCCTCATCCCTCCCCTCTGCCTTTCCTCCCTGATTCTCTCCGGGCACGCTGTCCTTGCCTCTCACCTTCCTGCCTAGAAAGCATTTTCACTTTGAATCTCCACATGGTGGATCCCTGGTCCCCTGCCACACATCCTCAGCTCTGCAGGACCAGGGCCCACTTGTCTGCAGCTACAGGCACGATGTCAGCTCAGTGAGGCCTTTTCAGGCACCCCCATGCAGGGACCTCAGCCCTCTCTGTGCCACCTGCTTTTCTGGTTACACACTCATGATCTCTTCCATTACATTCTGCAGGGCTTTGTCCCTGTCTTCCTCCAGGCTGGGAGCTCCCAGATAGCAAGCAAGAGACTGGCCTTTTCTGTGCAGGTTCCATGCATGAACTCAGCCCAGAAATAAGATGAGAATTTGAGACACAGTCACTGAATAAATCAGAGCTCATTTGTTATTTGGAACTACCCCATGCATCCCTTGTGTGACATCATTGTGTGTGTGTGTGTGTGTGTGTGTGTGTGTGTGTGTGTACCCTTTGGGGTGCTGCTGGAAGCAGTCCCACGTGGGGTGTTTAGACTGAGGTCCCCATGTCCTGGGCAGCTTCTTTCCTGAAGCCTTTGGGAGGTGGCTGAGTCCCGCACTAGGAGGTCTTTCTCCTCTGGACTTCTGCCTTCTCCTCTGCACTCAGTCCATGTCCCAGACCTTGTGCCTGGCCTTGCCCTTCCCTGTGTCATGGTTCCCAAGTGTCTGCTGAGTGCGGAGAAACTACACCGCCCTTTAATAAGCAAGTTCCTTCTCGCTGGGGAGTGGAGCGCAGAGGGTCCCGTGCTGTCCTCTCTACCTCTGCCCTGTCAGCACCCACACCTGCCTCTGATCTGGGCGATGTGGGTACCCTCCCTCCTTCCACAGCCAGTGGGTACCCTCCCTCCTTCCACAGTCCAGTCACCTCACATCACCAGAGAATGAGAAATTGCCGTGATCTCTCGGGTCATCCCTTGTAAAGAAAAGCAAGATGAAGCGGTGATTTCCAACATCCTCTGGGCAAAGAGAAACGTGACTGCAGTAATGTGAAAAATGTAGAAGAGGTAAATGATGGCAACATCAGGTGAGTGGTGGCCCGGGGGGGAGGGGCGAGAAGAAAATCCTGTGGGTAGAATTGAGGAAAATGCTCTGGACTGCAGAGTGGTGAAGGTCGAACAACCCTGAGAAAGCAATGAATGCTGCAAAGGTGACCATTTTAAACAGCACTAAAACCTTTAATTTTATTTACATGAATTCTACCATTTCCAAATGTCTGGGAGGTAAAGGTAAGAATAAATACAATACTAAGTAAATCTGGAAGAGAAGGGAATAGGAGGTGTGGGTCAAGAGCTGCCTCCAGGTAGAGCTCGAGGTGAGCCCTGCGGTGGAGACACTGGGAGCTCCAGCTCTGCGGCTGGAGGCAAAAGGGATCCAGGAGCCGGCTCTTGCTGTGGGGCCAGAGCTGGTGAGGGAGCTGCAGGTGGAGCTGGCACCGGCTCTGCAGCTGGGACTTCAGCGTGGGCTAGAGCTGGTGCTGCAGTGGCAAGAGGAGAAAAGATCACCAGCTGCCCGTGTTCCTTCCCAGGCTCAAACCTTCCCACCTCCTGTCAGACATGATGTGCACCAACACAGCCCGGGCAAGTCCTCCCAGGCTGCATCCCCCACTGCCTGCTGAGTGTCTCATGTTCCTGGGTCACACAGCATCTGGAAGCTTTGTGGTGCTCCAAGGCCCATTCTGCCCCCCATGGGCACACATCCCGTCCTCCTTACGTCGGGGCTCTGCCTCAGGGGGCTCAGGAGGCTGTGGGAGAAGCCGAGCCTGGGGATCCACGTGGAAGTGCAGCTCCAGTGCAGTGGCAAAGACAGAAGAGGTGGACCTGGGGCAGGCAGGGAGGCACAGGGTGAGAGGCCCGGCCTTTCCTCCCCGACTACTTGCCAGGGAGGGATGTGTGGGCCTCCTGCCCAGTCAGTGCAGTGCCCAGCCCCACCCTCTCCCACTCCGCTGGGGCAGTGCAGTAACAGGAGGCACCAAGAGCCTGCCAGAAGGCTCTGTGGGAGGGAGTTCTGCTTAGTGGTGCGACGCTTCTGCCTTCTTGAGGATAGTTGTAGACAGTGTCTCCTGTACCCGCCCCCCCACCGGCAGGTCAACTCGGTGAAGACAGATCGGCATCTGTTGTGTCCCTGAACTCCAGGGCACAGGGCTGCTGTTCCATAAATGCCTGAGAAGGGCGGGGTTGGGGAGCGTCTGTCCTGCCTCTGCGGTCTCTAGCTCAGGCAGCGAGGTGCTGCCCAGTTCTCTTTGCCGCTGCAGAACTCTCCCTGCACTGTCTGTATCCACATCTAGGGAGACCTGGAGCCCAGAAAATGGGAGCCATGTCTGCTCTGCTGCCCTTGGTGACTTGTGGCCTCGAAAGAACAGCGAGATCCCAAAGGGCAGTGGTTGGAACTGCTCTCATTATAGGGTCATGGTCACTACCTAGAAAAGCGTGTCTTCAGGTCTACTCCTGGGTCGATGGTACCCTGCTGGTCTTCTGTGGCATCTGAGGGGCATGGACCCTTTGCCATCCCCAGGAATTCCTGCTCTGGGTACATCCTGAAGGCCATAAAGTGACTTTTGAGTCACTTTCCAATGAACAACAGAAAGCTTCCCTGAGCGTGGGTCACTGGGGGGTGGAAGCTCATCCATGTCAGTAAGCACAGCCTGTGCAGCAGGCCTGCCATGGGACCAAAGCCACAGCTAAGCCCTTGCCGTGGAGCCCCAGTTTTAGCCTCAGTGGCCCTGTGCCCTTGACCCACTCAGCACCTGACTGTTCAGAGTTGTGAACTGAGGCAGAGAGAGGAGCTTGTGCGTTGTCAAGTCTCGGAGCCACGGGTGGCCGAGTCCCACTGGGCTGCTGAGAACCACACTCACCTTGCCACCAGCAGGGCCTCTGGGGTGGAGCTGCGGGCCCTTGAGTAGTCGAGGAAGGAGGGGCTGGGACTGGGGCTGCTGTCCAGGAGGGCCAGCTTCAGGGGCTCCGTCAGGGTGCCAGGCGGCCCTGCCTGTGCCGCACTCACTGTGCAGACCTCTGCCAGGCTCGTGGCTGTCTGTGAGAAGACAGTGATGAGACACGGAAGTGGTGTCCTGGCCCCGCCTCTTCCAGGGAAACATTGGGGGCTGAGGGGAGCCCACACTCCACATGGCCCACAGAGACTTGTGCCAGAAGTGGCACAGGAATGACCTGTCAAAAGGTTAAATTTCTCAAGGGACAGTGGCATTATCGGAGCAGCTTGTCAGAGGAGAAGAGGCTATCTATCCAACTCCAGGCATGAACAAAAGCCATGAGCTCTGAGCCAGCCTCCCATTGTAGAGATGAGAAAACAGAGGCTCTTTGTGGGTGAACAGCTCTACTCATGAGACCACACAGGATGGTCCCCCGGTTTCTGATGACAGGTTCCCGGGAAGGAACTGAGTTCATCTTGCACAGCCATGTAAGGCTGAACAGTTGTCACTGCCCCCTGTGGAATCCATTCAGCCCATTGTGGTCCCAGGAATGCAGGGCTGGGAAAAATTCTGTGAGACAAGCTCCACAGAGATGGACAGAGTAGCGTGGGCCTGACGTTTGGGGTGAGCACAGCTCTGGTGATGTGATGGTAAGAGCTGGAGACAGGGTTGAGCGACAGCCAGCTAATGGCCCATGGCCACTGGGCCCAGGGTTGACTGAGGTGCGATGGCACCGGGCAGGAAATGAAGTGCCCTCGTGTCATCCTCCCCCTGCTCCCCCCAACCTGTGGGGTGCCCTGGCAGGTGGCAAGGCAGAGGCTGAGCAGAGGGCACGTGATTGTTCTGGACCTGGGGACCAGGTTCCTTTGGGAACAAGATCATAGGCGAGCTGTTTACTGAGCCCTGGAGGGAGGTAATGAAGGTGTCATCTGGCCTAAAAGGTCCCCTCTGTCCTCCAGTCAGCCTTGGGACTGAATCCCCTCAGCTCACACACCCTGCCCCTGAGCTGGCACCTGTTTTTATTGTGGGTCCCAGTGCCTGGTGCCAGGACAGGGCACACAGGCGCCCAGAGCTGCTCCAGGCCAATGTCCTGTGTGCAGCTCCTTGGGGGCAGTGGCCAGCAGCCGGCAGGAGGCATGAGGCTCTGGGTGACCACAGGTTGGACTGTGCTGAACACAGATTGCCGTGTGTTCCCCAAACATAAACAGCTCTGTCACAGGCTTCTACCCAGGTGGACAGGAGGGCACTCTGGAGGCTGTGGACAAACACTGGGCACTGCCCCTCCCCTCTTGCAGCCCTCTCCCAGGTGGGAAAGTGACAGGCGCTCAGGCTCACAGCCTGCCATCACCTGTGCCTGCTCCTGCCTGGGAGGAACTTCCCTTGAACTTGTCCCCCAACCCCTCTCGCACTCATGACCTCGGCTGGGAGTTGTGGGGGTGAACTCATAGTGGCTAGGCCTAAATGGGCCTGTCTTGGACTCAGTGGCTCCGAGTGGCTTGTGGTCAAGCCTAGGGACATCTGTCCTGCGCTCCCTCTTGCCTCTGGGCGCCTGGGGGCTAGAGCTGCTGAGCCCTGCCCTGTGCTGCCCATGACAGTTGGGCGGTTCCTGGAGCATGTCCTGAAGAATCTAGGCGGAATGAACCATCCTCTCACTCCTTCCCAAGTGGCTTTTCCGTGCGGAGTCCTGAGACTGGGGCCTTTAGGCCTGGGAAAGCAGCAGAGCATGCTGGCTTCTCACTGGCCCCAGCCAAGTGCCTGAGATGGTTCCCGGTGACCAGAGCTCCAAGTTCTGTTTGGACCTGTGGCCAAGGAAGTGAGGTCGTGTGTTGGGGTCCATAGCTGAGCTTCCCCTCTGATAAGGAGACTTCTGCCCCTTTCTTTCATAGTGGAACAAGTCTGTATGCTCTTCAGAAACAGCAAGTGAAGAGGTAGAAAAGCTGCCTGTGATCTAAGACTTTGGTGAACTTGGAATTGCTAATAGAACAAATAGCTAGATGCTCCAGTTGTGGCAGGCACAGAGCCAGACGTACTTTTCCATCCAAAGGGTCCAATTCAGTGTCATCACTTAGAGCTCTGTCAAATTTTAGGATGATTTTCTTTGCTGGGCCCATTTCAATTCCAAAGGAGTATTTGGAGATGTTTCCAAAATGCCCATAATAATTTTCCTAAAAGGATATAAAAGTTTCATCTTAGAAGCCCTGTCTGTCTAGCACAGGGTTCATAGCAAGTTTTTAGTTTTGGTGCATATGAATGGATACTTATTCACACACAGATACTGCACTCAGTCACACACTGTAGCACTTGGTACACTGACATCCTGTGAGGAGGGACAGTCAGTGGGTAGTACAAGGTGAGGTTTGCAGGGCCGTGGAGATCATCACCCCAGGCTGATGAAGGACACATGCTCAGATCGCTGAGAAACTTTCTTGTGGCCACTGCTAGAACTTCCTGTGCTCCCATCCCAAGCAGAACATGTGCTTTGTGTCTGGCTGGACAGTTTGCCTTTTCTAGAGCTGATGGTGCTGGAACCGTTCAGCAGCCACACTCTTTGCTGGGTCTTCTTCAAGCAGTGTCCCCGTGCTGGTCCCTGCGCTTTGCTGGGGGAGCCATTGCCCGCCATCGGAGTGGCTGAACCATGGCTGGTTCGTGCTCCCATCTGCTGAGGAACCTGGCTTCCATTTCCCAGGTAGACCCTAAGAGCAAAGTTGCTCTGACGGTTCTTATACACGTGTCTGTGTGGAGACAGACTTTTATTCCACGGGAAAAGCATTGGCAAGTGGCACTGCTGCCTGCTATTGCTGGTGTATGGCTGACTTAGAAATTGTTAAAGTACCTTTTGAAGGCTTTGTTGAAAGCAGAGTTGGGGATTGCTTTTGTTTCTGTTTGGCTTCATTGCGGTATGTTTTGGTGAAGGCTTTGAATCCTTTTCCTTGGAGTACAGGTATAAATATGTCCTTATTTAGTAAGTGATATAATAAATATGTCCTTATTTAGTGACAATAATTGCATGTACTCGTGGAATCAAATTTTGTTTCAAACTTTAGATGCTTTGTGTAATGGCCCAAGTACCCAGCTGCTTGCTGGACTGACCCCATGCTTGACCCCTGATTCACCTCAAACTGCTAAAGTCCACATACAGTAACATAATTACTGTTTAAAGGTTCCTTGTTTTTTCTTGGAAAGAACTCAGAGCATTTCCCATCCCTGCCAGAAACAGGATAGCATAATGTACCTGCTACACACCTGTATTCACTGTGGTTTTTGTCTTTATAAGCCCTGCATACAATGGGTTCAGGGCTCTCACTTCTCAGCCTTGAAACAGAGGCGTGAGTGGGGGCCGTTGGGCTCAACTATTAAAAAGCGCTACTAAATTCTAATTTGGCTGTTTGGGAGTTTATTTTTTATTTATTTTTTATTTTTTTAGCATAAAAAATAGTACAATCAAAACTGATCTACAGACAAGGTGACATGGACTCAACAGTGGTTGTTGCTTTACCTATTGATATCTTCGAAGTGTATATATATGAACCCAGATACAGACATGCAAAATTGGTCAGACAATGAATCCTCTCAACAACAGAAAAACAAAAAACAAAAAACCAAAGACAAAAAACAAAAACAAAAACAAAAAAAACACCAATAGTTGCTGCTTTGCATATTGATATCTTCGAAGTGTGTGTTCAGGATAACACATACAAACATACAAGATTGATCAAATAACCTGTCATCAATTATGCCTTAGCATTAAGTAATATAATACAATAGTAGAACCATGTTAGCCCTCCTGCATATATGTATATTCATATATACATATATATGTTTGGGAGTTTATTGTTCACAACCCATCTCATTTGGGGGCTTGTCCATCTGGGATCCCTTCAGGGGTCTCTAGACTCCAAAACGTCTCTTTGAGACAATAATTCCTCAGGGGGAACACCGAGAGGTGTTCCTTGCCCCTGAGGAACTCTTTGTTTCAAAGGGACACCAAATTCACCCTGGACGCAAGATCAGTAAACGTCCTCCGGATTCTTACTGGTAAGACTAGTTCTTGTTTCTTGTTTGATGGGGCGCCCCTTGGGAGTCCTTGGAGAGGTTGGACGCAACATTAGACTCTCCAGGAACTGACCCTAGACCAAGACATTGGCTAGGGCTTGATTATTGATACTTGATCTCGGCCAGTGGAAGTCTCTGACTGAATTATCTTGTTTCTTTTGTTCTCTGTCTTGTTTGTGAGTGCATTAATATGTTTTGTCAAAATGGGTAAGTATGCTTCTGCTTCTATGTCGCCCCTGCAATGTGTTCTTAACCATTTTAAGGATTTTAGGCAGAGAGAAAAAGGGTTTGGAGAACAGGTTTTCCCAGGAAAATTTCGCACCTTTTGTGAGCTAGGACGACCCTCACTTGGGGTCTCATGACCCCCAGAGAACACATTTAACTTTGTTATCTCTCAACAGTTTTGAAAAGTTGTCTTTAAAACTCCTGGGCACCCTGACCCAAGTAGCTTACATCCAGGTTTGGGTTGATCTAATCTTAGACTCCCCTCCATGGCTCCAAAAATACAATTCAAACAGGTGGGGACGCTCCAAGGAGCCAAAGAATGAATTTATTGCCGAGGCCAAGCCACCCCCACCCGAGACCTGCCTCTCCTCCCCAGCCCGACTCCTGGTCTCCTCCTCTGCTCCTTCACCCTCCGCTCCCCTCCTTCCCTGGCGGGAGACTGCCCCTGGGGATAAAGGACCCCAAAATCCCCAGGGACTCATCTCTCTCCTAGAATCTGTTTTCTTTACCCACCAGCCTGCATGGGATGATTGCCAAGGGCTCCTTCAGACTCTCTTCACGTCGGAAGAGCACAAACGCATCCGTGCCCTGGGATGCAAACTGGTCCTAGGACCTGATGGAAGCCCTAGCACTGACCTGGACCAACTGAACTTCACGTTCCCTCTCACTCGCCCCTCCTGGGATCCCAATGATGACTGAGGTAAGGGGGCTCTCGATCAGTATCACCAGACTCTTCTGGCTGCCCTTAAGGCAGCAGACTGGAAGCCTACCAATTTGTCTAAAGTTACAGAGGTAAGCCAGAGACCTGACAAGTCTCCATCTGTGTTCTTGGAGCACCTCCCAGAAACATTGGATTTACACTCCTGTAGATCCGGAGGCACCTGAGAATTGATGCGCCTTAAACCTTGCATTTGTTACTCAGTTGACCCCAGATATTAGGAAAAAGTTACAAAGATTAGCAGGATTTAAGGAAATGCCACTATCTCAGCTGGTAGAAGTGGCCCAAAAGGTTTTTAACAATAGAAAAGACCCATGTGAATTGAACAAGAAAATGGCCAAGGTTACTGCCAATTGTGGATATTGGGATTTGGGGAATTGGCCCAACTGCTATATGCCTTCACAGGGGGAAACCCCTCAGAGGCTCTAATCTGGATGGAGACAGAAGAACAAGTCTTTCAAAAATTAAAATCAGCACTGGTGAGTGCTTCAGCACTGGCCTTACCTAATTTGACTAAACCCTTCCAACTATATGTGACAGAAAGTCGAGGCATTGCAAAGGGAGTGCTAACTCAGTTTCTGGGTCCATGGAGGAGGCTTGTAGCCTACTAGACCCCAGTGCTTCTGCGGCAAGCACTTAGCCCACTGAGCTGTACCTCCAGCCCCCCCAGTGCTTCTGGATGGCCAAATTGCCTATGGGCCATTGCAGCCACAGCCCTCCTGACCAAGGAGGCACACAAATTAACTTTTGGACAGAAGCTTCAGATTGTGACTCCACATGCAGTTGAAATTCTTTTGCAGTCCCCCCCAGACAGATGGCTATCCAATGCCCACATTGTCCAATCCAGGCATTGTTGTTGGATCCTGATCATATTGAGTTCCTGTCCACTACAGCCTTAAACCCAGACACTCTCCTGCCAGATGATGACCACAAGTGCCTCTACACAATTGTGTAGACTTCACAGACTCCACCTCCAGCCTGCGAGAGGACCTGACAGACGTCCCCCTCGACAACCCTGATGCCACCCTTTTCACTGATGGCAGCAGCTACCTATATCAAGGCAGCCGAGTGACGGGTGCGGCTGTGACCACCAAGACTGAGGTAATATGGGCCCAAGCACTGGGGTCTGGATCCTCTGCCCAAAGAGCTGAATTGATAGCTGTGACTCAAGCCTTGAGATGGGATCTAATAAAATCATAAACATGTACACCGATAGTCGATGCACTTTTGCAACTGTACATGTACATGGAGCTATTTATCAGGAAAGAGGACTCTTAACTACAGGGGGAAATAAAATCAAAAATGCCCCCAAGATCCTAGATCTTCTAGCTGCTATCTGGTTCCCCAAAAAGGTGGCAATCATACACTGTCGGGGACATCAAAAAGAAGATTCCCCTGTTGCCAGAGGAAACGCCTTCGCCAACCAAACGGCAAGAGCTATCGCCCTAAAACCAGTGGGGCCAATAACAGAAAAACTCCCTGTGCTTCCTCCTCCGCTCTTGCCTAAGTTGTCATACTCAGATTCGGACTTGAGGCTAGCACAGCAGTTGAAGGCAAAACCTTCCCCTCCAGAGAACTGGCTCATGCTCCCAGATAAGAGGATTCTTATCCCAGAAGCACTTGGATCTCATCTTGTCCAAGAGACTCACTGAGCCACACACTTGGGGGGGCACCCCAAGTCAACACCAAACAGACACCCCCAAGACTCACAAGTCTGACAATGAGGACTGTACCCCGGAGACCACTGGGAATTGGACTTTACTGAGATGGGACTTGGAAAGGGAGGATACAAATACCTCCAGGTCTTCATAGACACCTTTACTGGGTGGACAGAATCTTTTCCTACCTGGACTGAGTCTGCTCTTATTGTGGCCAAAAAGCTTCTATATGAGATAGTGCCCAGATTCGGCCTGCCCTTATCTCTGGGGTCTGACAATGGCCCGGCTTTCATAGTTCAGGTGACCCAAAATCTAGCTACAGCTTTGGAGATTAATTGGAAATTACATTGTGTTTACCAACCTCAAAGTTCAGAACAAGTAGAAAGAATGAATAGAACTGTAAAGAAAACCATTACTAAAATGGCTTTAGAGTCTGGCGAAAACTGGGTGAGTCTCCTTCCTTTTGTCCTGCGTGCGCAATGTACGCCCTTAATCCTGGGAATCACTCCCTTTGAGGCCATGTACAGGCAACCCCCTCCCCTGGTTCCCTGTCTCCATGATGACAAGCTGGCAGCTATGACTAATAGAGAACTTATTAAGTCCCTGCAGGCCCTTCAGCCTTTCCTCCAGTCCACTCATCATCTGTTCCAAGAACATCAAGTGGTTCTTGAAAAGCCCAGCAACACCTTGGCAGTTCAATCTGGAGCTTGAGCACACCAACAGCTGTCACAGTCACCAACAAGTGTCACAAGATTCAACATTCTCATGTTAAGACTGTTCCTGTGGAACCAGAAGACACAACTAAGTGGACTATTACAAAAACCTGTTCTGACCCTGAGTGATTTACAAAGAAAAGACACTTGTGTTAAGACTAAAACTTATAATTTGTCAAAATCTCCCTATGCTAACATTTGTACCAATGTAATTGATATTGTAAATCAAACTTACTCCCCCAGCCTGCACCTAGAGGCTCCTCACGGAGCCTGGTTTGCTTGTACTGCTGGTATAACACCATGTATATTTTATCAAGTTGCTATACAGAGACCCCCAGAACTATGTGTCCTATGTCACATTTTCCCCCAAGTGCTTTATTATTCTGGGGAGGGTGGTAGACAACATTTGGCCTTGACAGGTTTGCCTAGAGTCAGGAGAGCGAACTCTGTCCTTATACCAGCATTACTGGGCATAGGCATGGCTAGATCAGCTGCCTTAGGAACAGTCACCTTGATTACCTCTGATCAAAGTTATAAAAAAACTGAGTCAACAGATAGACCAAGACCTAGCCACCTTAAAACAATCAGTCAATAAACTAGAGGAGTCTCTCGGGTCATTGGTTGAGATGGTTTTACAAAATAAAAGAGGTTTAGACCTACTTTTTCTAAAAACAAGGGGGATTATGTCTAGCCCTAGGAGAAACTTGTTTCTATACCAACCATTCTGGAGTAATCAGAGAAATTTTAGGTCAACTAAGAAAGAGACTGCAAGACAGAGATGAACAGAGAAGACAAGAACAAAATTGGTTCCAAAATTTGTTTTCGACCTCCCCATGGTTAACCACCCTCATAACAGCTTTAGCTGGACCACTAACGCTATTACTTATAGTGATTACGGTTGGTCCCTGCATTATAAATTGCTTACTAAGATATATTCAGGGAGGATTCAATCTGTCACACTGATGATACTCCAAACTGGGTATGAAAACCTCCCCACTGAGGATATAGCTGATGAATCTATGATTTGATTCATTAACAAAAACCAGTGGGGAATGTAATGGCCCAAGTATCCCACTGCTTGCTAGACTGACCCCATGCTTGACCCCTGATTTACCTCAAACTGCTAAAGTCCACTTACAGTAACATAATTACTGTTTAAAAGTTCCTTGTTCTTTCTTGGAAAGAACTCAGAGCATTGTCCATCCCTGCCAGAAACAGGACAGTTACCCAAGCATAACGTACCTGCTACACACCTGTATTCATTGTGGTTTTTGTCTTTATAAGCCCTGCATACAATGGGCTCTCACTTCTCAGCTTTGAAACAGAGGCGTGAGTGGGGGCCGTTGGGCTCAACTATTAAAAAGCACTACTAAATTCTAATTTGGCTGTTTGGGAGTTTATTGTTCACAACCCATCTCACTTTGTACATTCAATCTAGTTACCATATCTACCATCTCAGGAACCACAGTTTCTTTCACAGTGAGTAGGGTTAAAAATTCCATTGTTGAACATTTTTGACAGATTCACTGCTTATTAAATGGGCTCACCGTGCTGTTCAGGGGGTCACGCAAACCTCCTTCTCGATTTGACTGAGACTTTGTGTTGTTTGAAGCACATCTTCCTTTTCCCCATCCATCATGGGATTTGATCATTGTGTGGAGTCCAGTGCCCAAGAAAGGTGTGAATGTTCACACTACTTGGGGCACACTGCCCTCTGGAAGAGCAGACCAATGTCAAATAGTATTGTGTCCTCCCACCCTGCTTTCCAAGCCTTTTTTTTTTTTTCATTCAGTTTCTGGGAATTGAATACAGGGCCTTGTGTTCAGCTACTGTACCATCCGTTTTTAAAAGTCTTTCTTTTGAGCCATTTTCTAGATGAATGACTAAGTTTCTGAGGCTGTGCTTGAACTTGGGATGCTCCTGCCTTCAGGCAGTAGGATTGCTATGAGTTTGAGGCCAGCCTGGGCTACAAAGTGAGCTCAAGGCCAGCCTGAACTGCATAAGGAGACCCTGTCTCAAAACAAACAAACAAACAAACAAACAACCTCATTAACTGAGCAACGAATGGTGAGAAATGCCTTTAATGCCTGCACTCAGGAGGCTGAAGCAGCGGGATCTCTGGGAGTTGCAGACAAGCCTGCAATACATCTGAGTTCAACTCCAGCCACAACTACACAGGGAGACTCTGACCAAAAAGAAAACAAACAGCAAGCAAAACAGACCCCCTCATGGCTGTACACTTTGGTTGGTAGCTGTGCTATTTGTTTAACCTGTGGGCCTGTTTTTGTTGTGGTATAAGACTTTTGTTCACTGTCTTATGACAATACACCTTGATCAGGTATGTTGATACCTCATCTTGGTCTTCTTCGTAGCTATGGGGTGGCTCTTTGTAGTCCCATATGAATTTTCAAGTAGTTTTTCTTCTTTCTAGGAAAATGTCATTGATGTGTTGACAGGAATGACATTGGAACTGCGGTTTGTTTGGGTAGCACGTACAGAATAACATGAATTCCTGCCATCCTTAATCATAGTATGTGTTTCTTTCTCTCTGTGCTTTTTTATTCATGTCAACAATATTGTATTACTTTCCAGAATCTGATGAATTTGGTTAAATTTTACCTAAGCTGTCTCTTCCTTCCCTGAGGAAAGGCCCCTGAGTCCTGAGAAAGGGCAACAGGCAGAGGAGACATCCGGCCTCCGTCCTGCCTGATTCTGCCTGCATGCACATGAGAGAGCCTGAGAGAAGATTCTGCCGCAGTGGCGCTTGCACTGAACCTGCAGCCTGGCCTCCATACATATTGTGGTTGAGCCCCCAGCAGAGCCTCCTGGATTCCTGGGCCAGAGAAAGTCTGAGGGAACAGAGTTTTATCTCTTGTAGCTGATGGGGAAGTGTTGACCTGCCTCCTGTCACTCACGTGTTGCACTGTTTACAAATGTACATAATGAGCATAGCCAGTGTGGCCTCTCTGGCTTCTTTCACCAAGCACCATTATTTTGCGATTAATCCATGATCTGTTCCTGTGTTTCCTGGGTTTCAGAATCCCATTGTCTGGGTTGCTACTGTTTGTTTATTTATTCAGCTGTTTGATATTTGCCTTCTAGTTTTCAGTTACTGAAAACAAAACTGATATGAATATCCTTGTGTGTCTCTTTATGAGATAGAGAAGATTGGGTGGGCAGAATCCTAAGACAGTTAGATGTTTTACTCTTCAACAAACTGCCAAAATGCTTTCAGAAGCTAATGTACCGCCAGCAAAGCAGTAGGGTTTTCATTCCCACACTTCCTCACCAATACGGTTGTGTTTCACCTTTAAAAGATAAAGTCTGCTCATGAAGTGCTCTTCAAAAGATAAACAGTAGACTGGTTACGGTGGCACACCCCTGTAATGCCAGCACCTGGGAGGCTGAGGCAGGAGAACCGCTGGTAGTTCTAGGCTAGCCCATGCTACCAAGTAAATTCAGGGGTAGGGATGTGGCTCAGTGGTGCAAGTGCCTTCCTGGCAAGTGCAAGGTCCTGAGTTCAATTCCTGGTACAAAAAAAAAAAAAAGAATACGAAGCGAGTTCAAGGCCAGGTTCAATTATGTAGCAAAACCTTGTCTGAAAAAGACAATAAATCAATTGATCAATAAACAGTGGTATCTCTTTGGGGGATGAGTTTTCACTTAACTGATTAGGGTCAGAAAAATGCATGCATGTCCTTATTTGAAGTCTGGATGCATTCCATGCTGAGGTATCTTTTCAAATCCCATTCATTGCCTGTGCCTTCAGCTTTTTAAAAGTTGCTCATTGTTGTGTTTCCTACATCTTTTAGGGCATCAAAAGAAGTGTTTCTTGGGCTGGGGATATAGCTCAGTGGAATAAGCGGTTGCCTAGCAAGTGCAGGGTCCTGAGTTCGATCCCCAGTACCGCAAAAAAAAAAAAAAAGAAGTGTTTCTCAGATGTGTGACTTCCAAATATTTTATGCCAATCTATGGCTTATCATTTCATTCTTGTAACAAGCTCTTTGCAGGGACATTCTTAAGTTAGATGAAACCTAATTCATCATTTTTTATTTTGTTATGGATAACGTTTATAAGGTTGTCTGTTGGAAAGTTCTGCCTAACCTTTGAGAGCCACAATTTTGTCCCATAGAAATATGTATTAGGGAACACTTTTGGGAAGATGGTGGACTGGTGAGCAGCAGAGAAAGAAACTCTCCAAAATTTGATGTCCAGATGCTGAAAGCCCACAGGGAGAGTAGGAGAGAGACTTCACCATAGGTGGAGAAGGCAGCAGGCAGAGCTTCCTCCCTGAGCCCAGACTCATTGTGTGGGTGGGGCAACTTGAATGTGCAGACTGAATGGTGACTATTGGTGACCCCAGAGGCTTCCATCTGTGGAATGGAGCAGTGGACATAGCAGAGTGCAGTGGCTGGTGAGTTATTCAGATTTAGGCCAGGAGGCAACTTGCAGAGGGGCCTACTGAGCTCAGAACGAATGCTAGCTGCACCTAGTGGCTCCCAGTTGTGTTCAAACCCACAGGAGGTGCACACACTGCTGCAGGTTAGTCTGGTCCTAGCTCACAGCCAGAAACCAGCCTGAAATTCAGTGGAAATAAACATGCAGACTCACTGGGATGATCCACTACCATGTCATAAAGCTACTGACGGCTTGCTGGGATTAATCAACCCAGATCTAGACGCTGTCTGCCACATTGTCTACCAGTGACTGCAGAGAAACACCCTAAATTGGACACTTTTTTTCTTTTTTCCTTTCTCTCTTTTCTAAGTTATTTTTATTTGTTTTGGTTTTTCTTCATTGTTTGTTCTTGTTCTTATATGAGTGTGAACATGGTTTCTAGTTTTGTTGTTGTTCTGTTCTCTTGGTTTTATTTCTTCCATCTTTATTTCCCTCCTGTCTTCTTCACCAGTTTCCTGAGGTTTGTTCGATTTTCCTTTGTCCTCCAGCCTTGTATATAATCTCTTCCTGTTCTTCTAGTTCTCTTTTTTCCCCCTAACCACTTTTACATTTTCCCCCTGAGGGTAAAATTGCCATATTGAGGGCTTATTTACTGCATATAATTTTCTGATTTGTTTTAAATTTTGTCAAATAACCGCAATCTAGTTCATACAGTTAAAGGTGGAAAATTAATAGTCATCTCAGTTTGTCATGTGTTTGATGCTACTGTTATTGCCGATTGTACCACTTTAGCCAAAGTGACATAATTGCTCTAAACAGTTGTTTTTCCTGGTATACCAAGATGGAGATTGCCTAAGGGTCATAAAAAATACTATAGGCCTGTGCCAAAGAACCAGGGCCTGGGTCAAGTAGGAAGCAACTTCTCATCCTCAGTACGTTGAAGTGGTAGGATCTTGCAACAGACTCAAAACTCAAAAGCCAGCTACACCTGGAAGACATCTCTGACATGGTCATTTCATATAGGTTCTAAATAGTAGCAATAAGGCTACTCATGATATGCAATTTACAAGTATCAACTCAGGAACTAAACTTAAAAAAAAAAGTAAATCATGAGAAGACACTTAAACAAGATGCATCCCCAGATGTCCAGCTCACCAAAGGCAAACTTGGGGAGTGGGCCACTGTGAGGTGGACAATTCAAAAGCCACCCACCCGGACTCTCTGAAGTGGTAACAGTGGAAGTAACAAAGCAAATGGATGAGGCTCTTGAAAAAAATCAAATCAGAAATAATTTCTCAGAAAACTACAGAGATGGTGATTATAATGAAAGACGTGCTTAGTAACTCTAGAGTAGACACAGGTTTTTGTAAATGGAGGCACTTAGGAAAATGATAGAAACCATGAATGCCAGATTCAAACAGAAATCTAGATTAAAAAAGAAGAAAGACATAGACTGAAAGTCAAAGGGTATAAAACAATATTCTATACAACAGGAACCCAGAAAAAGCAGAGGTAGATATTTTATTTGAAGACAAAGTGGATTTCAAGCCAAGACTGATCAAGAGAGATAAGGAAGATCACTACATCCTTGGAGCAATCCAAGAGGAACAGATAAAATTCATAAATATATAGGCACCAAATACTAGTGCACCCAACTATATAAAATAAATATTAATAGATCTGAAAAACCAAATAAGTACTAATTCAGTTGTATTGGGGGATCTCAATACCCCACTATCACAAATAGATCACCTAGAAAAAAATCAAAAGTGAAATATTAGAACTGAACTAACTTGTCTATCACCATGCACTAAACTAAAATCAAAGATCTAAATGTTAAAATAGAAACACTAAATCTGCTAGAAGTTAGAACAGCTAGAACTCTTGAATACATAGGTGTAGGCAAGACTATATGAACAAAATCCCAATGGCACAAGAAATACTACAAAGAATCAATAACTGGGATCTCATCTTACTAAAAAGCTTTTTTACAGCCAAAGAAATAATCAACAGAGTGAAAAAATAACCAACAGAGTGGAAAAAATTTTAGCCAGTTGACCCTCAGACAAAGGATTAATATTTAGAATACATAAAGAATTAAAAAATCTGACATCACCCCAACTTTAAAGACTCAACCCAAAAAATGGGCATCTGAGATGAACACACACTTCTCAGATGAAGTACAAACAGCTAATAAATATACGAAAAAATGTTCAGTATCACTGGTCATTCAAGAGATACAAATTAAAACAATGCTGAGATTCCATCTCACCCCAGAAAGAAAGGCTATCATCAAGAAATCAACTAATAACAAATGCTGCCAGGACTATGGGAACAAAGGAACCCTTCTCCACTGCTGGTGGGAGTATAGACTGGTGTAACCACTGTGGAGATTCCTCAAAGAACTAGGACTCAAGGTCCCATTTCACCTACTTATTTCCCTTCTTGGTATCTTCCCAAAAGAATTAAAAGCATCCTACCACAATGTGCACCCATGTGTATAGTGGCACAGTTTGTGATAGCTAAATCTTTTTGTTGTTGTTGTTATAGCTACATCTTAGAAAGAACCCAAATGACCACCAACAGATGAATGAACAAAGAAAATGTGGGTGAACTGTGTGTGGTGGGGCACGTCCATAATTCCAGCACTTTGGAGGCTGAGGCAGGAGGATCACTGGGAGTCCTAGATCAGCCTGGGTTACAAAGTCAATTCAAGGCCAACCTAAACTGCAGAGTGAGACCCTGTCTCAAAAAAGACCAAAAAAAAAAAAAAGATATGTCATGTACATGTACAAATTCCCTATGATAAATGTGATCTTTATGTATATCTAAATTGTACCAATAAACTTGATTTTAAAAAAGAAGCCATTGTCATGGCAGTCAGTGGCACAGAAGTTGGCACGTTCTCCATTTCCTGCCACAGGACGCCTGTGACATGACTCCCAGTGTGTGTCCAGGGAGATGCTGGGACTCCCAGACCTGACCGCCAGGGTCTTCGGACACAGAGAAGGCTGCTTGGCCTGGGCTGATTATAAATCTCCACTGCCATCCTTTTCTCAACACTGGGGATGCCGTGGCCACTGTCCGCTTTGTGTTCATCTCCTTTGGGCGACCAGGCTGTCGCTGAGCTCTGTCATGCTCCACTTGCACGCCGACTTCCTTTCTAGGGCACAGATCCTTCAGGTGCTTGTAAGACAGGCAGACCACATGGGGGCAGAAGCCACCAGAAATCAGGGCACTCCCTGGTCTAGAAGGTACGAGCTCTGGCAGGAAAAGTCCTGTGGCAGCTCTCCTGGCCATAGTTAGGGAACATGTCCTCTCCGGACACCTCCGCGTTGACACTGCCGATGGTGTGAACACAGATCCAATCAGAAATGGCTTCCAGGAAGCTGGGCATGGTGGTGCAGGCCTGTAATCCCAGAATTTGGAGGACTGAGGCAGAAGGGTCTTGAGTTTGAGGCCAGCCTGGGTTGCTTAGGGAGTTCAAGGTCACCTTGGATTATACAGTGAGACCCTGTTTCATAAAACCAAGAAGGAGAAGGAAAGGAGAAAAAGGAAGAAGAGGAGAAGGAAGAGCAAAAGGAAGAGGAAGAGGCAGGAGGGAGGAGGAAATGACCCTCGTAGAACTGGCAGAACAGTTTGGCCCGTGCTCGTTCCCAGGCGTCAAGGCTTTGGGGCAGATTCACTTCTTAGCAAAGTGAACTCTCTGGAGTAGGCCAGGTGCCCAGCAAGTGCTACCTGGCCATCTCACACAGCTCAGCCCACACTGTAGTTGTGGGCAACCTGTCAGGTAGTATAAGATTCATTCACGGAGGTGACCAGCTCAGCCAGCAGCGGTTGAGGTGTTCTGCTCCTGGCACTGCTCCGCATCCCTCAGTAACAGGCAAGAGCCACTGATTACGGGATTCGGATCCTGGAGTTGCTGAGCCCTATGGCTGGGAGTGGAAGAGAGGTGGACACCATAGTGAAGTTGTTGATAAGTGAATGGCTCTGTCTGAGTGAACTGTTTACAGCCTGGTGTGCAACCTGCCATGCTGCCTCCACACTGCCCACCTGGCCACATCACACACAAACGTGAAGGGCCCTTATTTCTCCCAAAAATGGAACTATGCTCTCTACTCTGCAACTTGCTTTGCTCACTTCATTCATCCTGCCATGCTTCCAAATCAGCAGATGGGAATCTGGATTAAGAACTGCACAATATTCCATTGGACAGCTATTTCCCAGTTGGAACAGCTACCCTCATTCACAGAAATTCAGGCAGTGTCCAGGTCTTCACCCCTGCAAACAAAACTGCAAGTTTAATTATTTGTGTATATTTAGGTTTTGACATTTTTTGTTGTTATTGAGTGTCATGGTTGATACTGTGTCAACTTGGGGAGTCTAGAGGTTTGGCTGAGTGACTCAGCAGGAAGCCAGGGTGCTTACTTTGTATATATCCTGAGTCTGTGGAAGAGGAGGGCATGGAGATTCTGGGAGAGCTACAAGCCCCCTGGGTGGGGATAGGCTGTTTACAATGTAGGGGAAGGGAAGAGGCTGCCTGCAGCCATTCCTCCTTTTTGCTCTGGTTTTTGCTGTGTTCTGATGCCATGAACGTTTGCCCTCTGCCATGTGCCACTCTGCCTCTGAGCTAGCCAAGTATGGACTGAAACTGCCACAAACTATAAGCTAAATAAACCTTTCCTTCCTTAACTTTGGGCGATGCGTATTTTGTCTCAGCAACGAGAAAAAAAGTAACCAAGACATTGAGACAAGACCCTATTATGGGGGCTAGGGATATAACTCAGTCACATAAGCACCTGCCTGGTGGGCACAAGGTCCTGAGTTCGATTCCCCATACAAAAGAAAAAAAGACCTTACTATGTAGTTCAGGCTGTCCTTGAACTCACTAAGTAGCCCAGGCTGGCCTTGTACTCAGTTTGTAGCCCAAGTGGGCCTCAAACTCACAGTGATCCTCTTGCTTCAGCTTCCCCAAGTACTAGGATTACAGGCATGCACCACCATGCCCGGCTAGGCTTTATTTTCCAGTGGGGCAAACAGATTATGAGCAAGTAAACCAATAAGCAAAAATAATTTTAATACGTAGACCTGATAATACTACCCCGCCATCCGGGGTACCCAGGGATGGACAAGCTATTCAAGATCGCAAGCTTGAGGCCCACCTGTGCAACTCAACAAGACCTTATCTTACAATTTATAAAAGGGGGTCAGGGAGCTGGATATGGTGGTGTACATTTGTAATCCTAGCACTCGGGAGGCTGAGGCAGGAGGATCTCAGAGAATTCAAGGCCAGCCTTGGGCTACATAGCAAATTCAAGGTCAGCCTGGAATATATAGTGAGATCCTACCTCACCAAAACAAACAAAAATCTGGGAGGTGGAGAAAGGAAAAGAGGAATTAGGGAGAAATCCCTACCTTTTTGACTGGAGGAAGTGGGTGAATGGAGACAGGAGTAGGGCAGGGACCTTGATGAAGAGTGTGGTCTTAAGGCGAGTCATGGAGTCATTGGGCAGGAAACTGCAAGGCGTGTTAAGGGGCGATGCCAAGCACATGTCCCATACGTGTCCAGCTTGGCAGAGAGCCGCAGGGGAGAAGTGTGAAGGCGGGGATGGTGCTGAGAGCAGTGGCACAGAATGTGATGGGTGAGTGTGGCGGGGCACTGTGTCCAGCGCAGCTCTTGAAACCCGGTGGACGATGAAGACAGGGGTCAGTTCACAAGAGCTGCGGTCGGTGGAGCCCTCTCTCCTGAGTGGGGAGGGAACCGCACAGCACTTGCGGTGCGTTTACTTACACCATCGGCACATGAGTAAGTTCACGGAGAGGTTAAGGGGAGGGGAGGCTCTGGGACAGGAAGGGTGTCTAATGCATGGCAGAACCGCACGGCTTGATGGCACCACAGGGACAAGAGGAAACCATATACCTCGGCCCCCTCAGCTGCGCACAGTCCTCATGGGGCCCGGCCAAACTCCTGAGAAGCAGTGGCCTCGGCCGAGGTACCCAAGGTACAGACAGCTTGGCCCCCAACAGAGCACGGACAGCAGAGAAGTCTGCGTGGTGCTCCCTGCATCTGCCTTCAGGATTCAGAGGATCCAGCTCACGGGATTTAAAGCATCAGTGGGTTTGGCTGAAGCAATTTTGGCTACCGAGAGGTAGTGGGGACAAAGGCCCGGGTGAATGAGTGAGGGATCGGTGTGGGCAGCGAGTGTAGACAGTTCTCACAGGAAATGTTGCTGTGAGCAGAGAAAAGAAAATGAGATGGTTGGAAGATGTGGGGCATCAAGATTGATTTTTGTTTTGAGACAGGGTCTCACTTTATTTAGACTGGCCTTGAACTCACTATGAAGCCTAGGCTGGCCCTGGACTCACACCAATCCTCCTGCCTCAGCCTGTTACGTGCTGGGATCTCAGGCCTGCGGCACCACCCCTGGCTCTCAGATTTTGTGTGCCTGAGAAAGATTGAAGTAATTTTTTGGGTCAGGAATACTGGATGTATGGTGATGAGAACCAACCAGTTAAAAAACCACACAGAGCCAGATGTGGTGGCTGGCACACACCTGCAATCCCAACACTTGGGAGGGTGAGGCAGGAGGGTCACTCCTAAGTTCAAGGCCGGCCTGAACTACGTAGTGAAATCCTGTCTCAAAGACAAAAACATACAAACAAAAGACCATGAACAGGAGACAGGGAGGGCTGGAGGTTGGAATAAAAAAGATCCCCGTCGGACCCCGCCATTCCCATGCAAGTGCACGTGTATCTATTTCATTTTTTTCATTTATCTCCTTATTTATTTTTTACTTTTTTTTTGGTACTGGGAATCAAACTCAGGACCTTGCGCTTGCCAGGCAGGTGCTGTGCCCTTGAGCTATATCCCTGGCCCAGGATTCCATGTCTGTGCTCAGCCTGGGCAACCTACCAACTTAGCAAGACCCTGTCTCACATGGCTGGGATGTGCTTCAGTGCCAAAGCATTGGAAACATGTGACTTAAAAAGTGTAAGTCCAGGACTTAAAACGCTCTGCACTGAGCTGCACTTCCAGTCCTGACTTACAACTACGTGACTTCCAATTTCTTGACTATAATGATGTAAAAGCGTACTCACTCCTCCGAAAAAAAACCCCAGTTTTTGCATTCAGTACAGTATTCAATAAATTACAAGTACTAAAACTTAGTATAAAATAGACTTTGTGTTAGGTGATTTTTCTAAATCATTTTCCCATGGCTAATACAGCCATGCTCAGCTGCTTCTAGGGTGGCAAGGGCCAAGCAATGAGCAAGGAAAGGAAAATACTAGAAGCCCACAGAAAGCAGGCAGAGATGGCTAGAAATCAAGCATTACAATGGGGGACAAGGTGGCGGACACTTGTAATCCCAGCACTTGGGAGGCTGAGGCAGGAGGATTGCTGCAAATTGTAGGCCAGTGAGACCCTGTCTCAAAAACACAAATGAACGAATGAAATGATCCCAGGCCCTACAAGTCAGAGCAGAGAAAGAAGAGTGGGAAGGGAGAAAGGAGGGAGCGGGCACAGTGGCTGGGTGCTGGGGAAGCGGCCTCAACGCTGAAGGTGGGGTGGGATGAGCGGGGTGATGCAGTTACCCCTCCTTTCTGTAAAGCAAGCGTCCTCCGCAGCAAAGCCTCACCTAGAAACCTCTGCACTCACCAGTACAAAAAACTACAGGTTTATTAAATAAAAAGGAGGCAGAAGACAGACAAGGGAACACCCAGACCCTCCTTTCCTCCATACAACCACAGACACATGAACACACACAACTCAGTAAGTCGCGGGGACTCTCAGGGGGCAGACTGGTGGGCAGATGGAGGCAGCATCCTGCGGGAGTGGGCCCGGACCCAAGGGTGGGCTGCGACCTGGGCCAGGGGGAGCCGTTCGGAGGGGTTATGCTTGAGCAGCTTAGAGATGAGGTCCTGGGCCCCCGCAGGCACAGAAGCAGGGAACTTCAGGTCCACCTGCAGGTGTGGAGAAAGGAGGGAGGGCTGCGTCTGAGCTGCTCTCCTGGAGCACGCATTGTACTCAGGGACTCACGTGGCCCCTGGAACCCACTCTGGCCACCCCAGCCCCGCGTTTACAGCTGCCAAGACCCGCACAGCCTCTTACCTTGACAATGCGCCGGTAAGTCTCGTTGTGTGAGGCACTCTCAAAAGGGGGGTTGCCCAACAGCAGCTCGTAGCAGAGCACCCCAATGCACCACAGGTCCACCTTTTCATTGTGCGTGTGCCCCTCGATCATCTCCGGGGGGAGATAGTCCAAGGTGCCACACATTGTCTTTCTCCTGGGGAGATGAAGGGGGTGGGCAGAGGCCCCGGGGCCAGGGAAGGGTGAGGACACAAACCCAAGTCCCAGGGGTGGCCTGCATGCTGTCCTGGGCATCTCAGTAAGACCGACAAACTAGGGGCACAGGTGCACGCTCGGGATCTCGGCTGAGGTGAGAGGACCACACGTTAAAAGGCCAGCCCGGGCAATTCGAGAGTGTTGGTAAAATGTTTTGAAACAGAGCTGAGCGTGTGGCTCAGTGGTACAGCGCTTGCCTGGTATGAGGGAGCCCCTGCAATCCTTGATACTTGTGGGGGAAAAGGAAAAGGTGAAAAGTCACATGGGAGGGTAATGCTCCTCCTAGAATTTTTTGTTTGTTTGCTTTTTTGAAAAAGGTTTCCGTATATAGTCCAGGCTGGTCTCAAACTCCTGCTGATCCTCCTGCCTCAGCCTCCTAAGTGTTGAGATTATAGGTGTGCTTGACCATTTTAGAACTATTTATTTTTAAATTTTATTTTTATTTATTTATTTATTTATTTATTTTTGGTACCAGGAATCATTGTTTTTGTTTTTGTTTGGAGGTAGGGTCTCTCTGTGTAGTTTAGGCTGGCCTCAAACTCACAGCAACCCTTCTGCCTGAGCCTCCAGGGTACTGGGATTAAACACCAGTGTCTCTGGGGACCCAGATCCAGAGGGGTTGTGTGTTGACCTGGATAGCCTCGCACAGGGCTGGCACCCTGGCCCACGTACCTCAGGGAGGGGGCGTGCACAGACCAGCCGAAGTCAGCGATCTTCAGCTCCCCCTGGAGCCCTAGAAGCAGGTTCTCGGGCTTTATGTCCCTGTGAATCACCTTCTTCCCGTGGCAGTACAGCAGCGCATCCGCCAGCTCCTCCATGATCTGGAGAACCAATGGCAGGTGGTCAGGCCGCCAGCACACGCAGTGCGGCCTCAGCGTCCAGCCCTCCCTGTGGTCCCCCGGCGTCCACCCGCCCCGACCGTGGCTGTCCGCTGCTCGTCGAAGGTGCGGCTCTTCTGCAGCTCCTTGTAGAGCTCCCCACGGGGGGCGTACTCCAGAATCAAGTAGATCCGCCGCCGGTCATAGAAATAGTTGTAGAGCCTCAGGATGTTGGGGTGCCTGCGGGAAGACAGAGGGCATCTCAGGCAACGTCCTCGCATTAAGTTTCAATTTTGTGGTACTGGGGATCGAACTCAGAACCTTGCTCTTGCCAGGCAGGTACTTATGCCACTGAGCTATATCCACAGCCAGTCCTCGAATTAGGAAGCCAGGAAGACGACAAAACCCGCGGGGATGAACTGGGGTCAGAAGCGGGTGGGGCTGGGAGTCCTAAGGGGGAGCAGAGGTCAGCTGGCACGGACTGAGAGGCAGGGTGCTCATTGGCCAGAGCCGTGCAGACAGCGGCCTGGGTGTCAGGGGACACCGAGGGGCTGAGGAGGAGGCAGAGGAGGGGCTCGGGTTTGGGGGGGACGCACGTACTGCAGGTGGGCCTGGATCTCAATCTCCCTCCGCAGCTGGTGCTCCACACCCTCCTTCTCGATCTGGGACTTGAAGAGGACCTTGAGTGCCACGATGAAGTGGCTTTTCTTCTCCCGGGCCAAGTACACATTTCCAAATTTGCCTTTGCCCAGGGGACGCCCAATTTCAAAGTCATCGATCGTGAGGGGCCGCCTGAGGAGGAAGGGGCAGCTCAGTGTGGGCTGGTCAGTCCTCTGCGGTGTCTGCCTCTGCCCTACCCCTCCCACCTTAGGCTTGGCCTCCCAGATCTCCTCTTTCCTCCCCCTTCCGGCACCCGCTCTCTACCCCCAGGATCGGGCACTTACGTGAAGCTGGGCGCCCCGCTGCTGTTCTCCATCACCTTTGGGCCGGGGGCAGCTAAGGAGAGCACGGGTCAGCTGAGGCCCCCCCACTCATCCCCACCAGTCAGCCCTGTTGGCAGCCCAGTTACCTGCGGCCTGGCCGTTGGAGCGGTTCATGAGGACAAGTGCAGAGGGGGTGGTGGGCTCCTTCCACACAACTCTCTGGGGCAGGATGTTCAGGCCTGACTGAGACTGACAAGAAGCAGAGGTGGCTCTGAGGGTGCCTTTGTCCTGGTGACCAGGGTGGAATGCGCTGCAAGCAGCATTTTGGCTGCGTGGTAAAGAGCCATCCACCCTCCGTTCCAAGAAAAATACTGATAAACCTCAGTTTGACTCCCCACCCCAAGCTTCTGCTCATTAGCGATGACTAACGCCAAAGGACTTGGCATCACACGTGCCATTTCACCTCTGCTTTGGGCCCACACTCCCTTCTCAGGCACGGAGCTGCCCAAGCCTTACAGCTCTGTCCCTATCACCACACTCACTGACCCGGGCCCCTGCAGGGGCCAGTGGACATCCACAATTCAGAGGTTAGCACAGTGGCATTCTCAAAGTCCCGTAAAAGCTCAAGCCATGAAGGCTCGGTTAATGTCCTTAAGGCCTTGAAAGTGCCAAATCCTTGTCACTAGGGCAACAGTGATTTAAGGCCTTGACTGTTGAAACCAGCACCAATATTTAACACTCGCAGCCAAAGACTTTAGGGACACCCAGGGCTATTCCAATGGCCATGGGCTACTTGCTCACTTTTACCTTCTCAGGGTTGAGACTCAGTTCTTTTCAGGAGTGACCAAGGAAAAAGTGACTCTGGGTGCTTGTCCAGATTCCCCTTGCCAGCCTCACTCAGTGCTCCATAACGCAGAGAGCTGAATAGGCAAGAGAAACCATGGACTCCTGGGGGTGCCTACCAGCCCCCAAGGGGCAGTTTGTGCAGGGTTCCTTTCTTTAGCTAAGAGAAGAAAGCCTCAGCCACTCTAAACACCTGTTCCTTGGGATTTGGAGATTGACAACCAAGTTTAACAAAATACAGTCCAGCTGGGCGTGGTGGTGCACGTCTGTAGTTCCAGCACTCGGAAGGCTGAGGCAGGAGGATCACTGCGAGTTCGAGACCAGCGTGGGCTATAAAGTGAGCTCAAGGCTGGCCTGAACTGCATAGTGAGACTCTGTCTCAAAAAGACAAACACACAAAAAATACAGTCCAGAAAACATATGGAGGATTCTAATATATGTATATATAATAAAGGCATTGCTGGGTGTGGTGGCACACACCTGTGATCCCAGTACACAGGAAGCTGAGGTAAGAAGGTTGCTGTGAGTTGGAGGCCAGCCTAGCCTGTAAGTTCAAGTCCAGCCTGAACTACAAAGCAAGACCTTGTCTCAAAACATATAAATAAGGGGTCGGGGATATAACTCAGTTCCACAGCACCTGGCTGGTAAGTGCAAGGTCCGGAGTTTGATTCCTGGCGCGCGCGCGCACACACACACACACACACACACACACACACACACACTATCTATATCTATCTATCTATCTATATATATATATAAGCATTGTTTCAAATCAGAAGGTAGGCTATTCAATGAGAGATATTTTTATAACTGGAAATATCACACCAGTTATTAAAATAAATTCTAGGGCTGGGAGTATAGCCCTGTGGCAGAGTACTTACTTAGCATGCAAAGGCCTTAGGCTTGATCCCCTGCACCAAAACTAACTTCCAAATGATTAATTCAGATTTGCCCTGGACCTTTTCAACAGTAACTGTCTATGTTCACCCAGAGTCTATTTCCTGCCACTCTATATTCTCACGGTAAGAGCTGGGAATCACGGCCTGAAGGCCAGACCCTGCTCAGTCCAGGATATCATTTGTATGACAAGCAGGCTCAGCCCTGCAGATGTCCTCCAAAGCTGGAAGTCACTGTTCAAATTGGTAGCATTGATCAGGCGTGGTGCTGCACGCCTGTATTCCTAGCACTTGGGAGGCAGGATGGTCGTTGCGAGTTGGAGACTAGCCTGAACCAAAGGTGAGCTCAAGGCCAGCCTGAAACGCATAGCGAGACACTGTCTCAAAAAGACAAACAAAACAAATTAGTAGCATCTGACAGGATACGGCTGCGCAGAACTACACAGGGTTCTACAGCAAATGTGGGGAAGAACTGCCTTTCAGAGAGGAGGCGGGGCTCGTGGGAAGGGCCTTACCGGCTGCCGGCCATAGGGCCAGGGGTAGGCGTTCTCCTTCTGGGCCATCCTCAGAGAAAGGGGAGGAGAAGCTGGGCGAAGAAGGGAAAGAACTGTGAGAAGGAGACAAAAACAAAAGAGACCGAGAGGGAAGGGGAGGTCAGACCTATCTAACCAGAAGCGCTTTCCTGAGGGGGCGAAAGGAAGCAGGTCAGCCCTTTGGCCTCCGTCTACTAGCCGCCGGAAGCTGGTCTCACCGCCCCCGCCCCGCTGCCTGTCCCACCCACTTCTGGGACGCCCTCCCTCCACCCTTGAACGCGCAGCACACCGCTGGGGTGCGCGCGGACCAGCCCAACGGACCCCAGACCTGCCTGATCACCCGCGAATGGAGATCAACTCACCTGGAGCCCGCGGCCCAGCTACCGCCCTGCTCCTGCTCACTTGCAAGCCGCGGAATTTGACTGATCCGGTCCCTGCCGAGACACTTTCAAATCTCCCGCCCTGGTCCCATTGGCTGAGCGCACCGCCCATGCCCACTCTTCATTGGCCAGCTGTCTTCGACGTCATCTTGGAGACCCAATAGAAGAGGCAGGATGTGAACCTTCGCAGGCCCTCTTCCGGTTTGGTAAAGTTTCCCAATTCTCCCTAGTCAATGCTTTCTCTTTAGAAGTGACGTTTCTAAACGTATGACCAGAATTTATCCTTGTGTATGTATGAACTAGGGTTTATATTTGTTTTCTGCCAGATGGAGACCAGTTATGCGAGGACCGTTTGTTAAACTGCCCCCTTTCTCCTCAATTTAAATGCTGCCCGTAATAAAGTCTCCCCAAATGGTATTGTCTTTTCGCTGTCTGGGGGAACTCGCGCCAGAACTCGACAGATACCAAAATCCGTGGGTGCGCAAGTCCCTCGTATAAAATGGTGTGGCATTTGCGTAAAACCTATGTACACCCTCTCGCATACTTTATTTTTTATTGATTGTTTACTTCCCATATACTTTTTTTTTTTTTTTCCGGTACCGGGGTTCCCATATACTTTAAATCATGATCTTCCTCACATGTCAGGAATAGAATGTATGGGTGGAATACGCTTAAGATATCCAGTACAATAATCCTAGTCTTTAAATTCCCACCTGCACCTTACATCAAAAGATTTTTGACCTTTCAGAAATATGTGATGGACCAGTATGGGATTGGCGTTTGCAGCTTTCAAAAAAGAAAAACAAAAGTCTATCAGATCTCCCACATGCCTGCCCAGCTTAGTGAACAAACTGTTACCTACACTCCCTGAATGATTTAATGAAATCTGGAATATTTTCAATCTACTACAAATTAATAACTTTTATAAAGTACAACACAAGCTGGTTGTGTTCATGCACCCTGGGAACCCGAGGCAGGAGAACTGCAAAAGTTTGAGCCCAGTTTGAGTAACTCAGGGAGACTGTCTCAAAATGAAATTTTAAAAAGTGCTATGGATATAGCTTAGGGTGAAGGCCCTGTTTTGAATCCCCAGTATTACAAAAACAAGGCAATGCAAATATATTCCTTGGAACATTAAACAAATCTAAACAAATAAAACTTACAAGGTCACGTTTTTTCTAATAGTCATAAATGAGTGCTCTGAAAAATGCTGTAAGAATTTTTATACACTTACCCACAAATTTGATACTGTTCTGAACCAATGTGGACCACACTTCTGAAGGCCACATATCTATACCAAGAGCAATAAATACAGCTCTGTTCAAAATTCTGTTCTCCTGGATCAGGCATACTCAAAATCCACTGTCTTATAAGTATACTTTATTCCTGTGTCACTACTATTTCGTTCTTAAAAGCACTGGAGATAGCACCTGGGCCCCCTGCGCTGACTGCACCCTCCCACCTCCCACCCCCGCCTCCACTCTGTCCTTGACTGGCTGTTTTCTTTCTCTTTTTTCTGTTTTGTGTCCTTGTTTGTTTTGTTTTAGTTGAGGGGTCTTTTTGGTTTCTTTTTTTCTTTCCGTGTCTTTTTGAGACAGGTTCTCCTCTGTAATTCAGGCTGCTTTTAAACTCGCTATGTAGCCGAGGCTCATGGCAATCCTCCCGCTGTGAGTGCTAGGATTAAGGAGTGCGCCGCTGCCACACCCAGCTTGCTTGACTCTTGATTTGACTTTCATCTCTTGGGCTGTGTTAGATTTGGCTTCTACTGGCCAAGTAACAATGACAGGTGGCCATGGAAGGACTGTCCCTGTGCTGTGAAGGGCTCGTCTTTCACAGGACTGGGAAGGGACTTAACTCTTTTGTGTTGCAAAGGTCAGAGTTACTAGATTTACTAAATGTTTGGGGCCTACAGATTTAGTTGTTTTTTATTTTGAGACAAGGGTCTCTCTATGCTGCCCAGGGCTCAAGTGATCTTCTTCCTCGGCCCTCTGAGTCGCTGGAGAAGTATGTGGCCCTGAGCCACAGTATCCACTTTTTTCTCTCCCCTCTTCTCAGTTTTTTGTTTTTTGCTTTTGACAGAGTTCAAGAGTTAACCTAGGCTCTTGTGGATGTTATGCAGATGTTCTAGCTCTGAGCGATATTCCCATTTCTCTATCTGAGACAGTCTCACTGAATTGCCCAGGTTGAGCTCAAACATGGGATCCTCCTGCCTCAGCCTCCCAGGTGGCTGGGATTACAGGTATGCACCACCACACTTGGCTCCTTTTGTTTCTGATAATGGACTATCCCAATAAGAAAAAATTCGGGGGGGGGGTATTGGGATTGGACTCTGGGCCTCTCACCTGCCAGGCAGGCGCTGCTCCTCCGAGCTACACCCCCAGCCCCCCAATAAGGAAATCTGAAGACAAGAATTTTCATCATCAACCAAAAGCCCCTTCCAGAAATGGTGGACTCAGAAGGGTCTTCAAAGTCCTTGCAGGGGGTGTGTGTGGGGGTGTCCGGGCAACACCCCTGTGTTTCTCCACTAAGTTGTCTTCTTTCAGGTACATGAGATGCTGCCATTGAGTGAAGTAGGAGGACTGGGATAAGGCATTCCTCTTCCAGCCAGAGATCTGCTTAACCAGCCTCTCATTGAAATATATCAACAATAAATGATAACATAAATGATAAATTTTACGTTAAGTATATTTTAACATAAAAATTGTGAAATAGCTTTTCAAAAAAATAAAGGGGGAAGAGAACACACAAAATTTCCCAGGTGTAATTGTGTATGACTATAATCCCAGCACTCTAGGAGGCTGAGGCAGGATAATCGCAAGTTAAAGCCCAGCCTGGGCAACCTAGTGACTTAGGGAAACCTTATCAGAAAACAAAAAAATGAAAAGGGCTAAGGAAATAGCTCAGTGCTAATGCTACTAGATTCAGTCCCCAGCAGCACACACACACACAAATAAAACCCAAACACACATATAGTTTATTATATATCTAGGACTTGGGAGTGTTATATCACATGAAATATCTTAAATATCAAATGTTCTTTTAAAAATCACCTGGTACATGCTACTCCATGAGTCAAACCTTAACAGGTCAGGTCTTGTTATTTGTTTTGTTTTGTTTTTTGAAACAGGGTCTCACTGTGTAGTTCAGGCTGGCCTTGAACTCATTCTGTAGCCCAGACTGGCCTCACACTCTCCACAGTCCTTCTGCTTCAGCCTCCTCAGTGCCGGGGCTTGTTTTTCTTTATTCTGTCCAACTCCCCTCCACACATCGTGTTTTCTCTCTGACCCTCCCCAAGGGAAGGAACGGGCATTAGTGGCAAAGGCAATTGCAGCTAAGGGACACCACTTGCGGTTTGCTTCATGCTTAGGAAGAAACACTGCCCTCCTGCTGGTGCTCTGCCGAGCTTTGCACGTTCCAACAAACTTCTGTAGCAACGAACTGAATAAATGATTCCTGAAAGCATGGACTCTATATATAACTTTTTTCCTTTTTAGTGAAATAAGAGCTATACAGGTGAAGCTTCAAGGTACAATTTGAAGAATTAGGCCTGTCTGTGTCCATCAGTTCTCCACCTTCCCTCTATTGTTTCCATGGATGGAACTGTGTCTTGGCAGAATTCCCGGGTAGAAGCCCCAGTCTCCAGCGTGCCTGGATTTTGAGACAGAGCCTCACTCTGTGAAGGTTAAACAAGGGCCACAAGGGTTGGGGCCTAATCCGGTGAAGCCGATGTGCTCAGGCGAAGAGCCAGAGACCCCGGAGCCCTCTCCCTAGCTGACGCAGAGGCCAGGCCACGCGAGGACACAGGGAGAAAAAGGCCCCACACTTGCGGTCCCAGCTACTTTGGAGGCCAAGGAGTGTTCCCTCATTTTGTTATCAATATATATATATTTGTGTGTGTGTGTGTGTGTGTGTGTGTGCGCGCGCGCGCGCACCCGTGCTAGGAAATGTGGACCAGAAGAAAAGTGTCATTTTGCATCTTCTTATTAAAATGAGTGACAGCAGGGTGCCCTGGCTTGGGCGGCCAGGGTGCCTTAGGCGACCAGAGCTCCTATGCTGTGTGGCCCTACTGGGTCGTCAGCAGATCTGCAGTTCCTGCGAGTGCGGCTTGGTGACAGTGCTGTCCACCCTCTGCCTCCCTCTTGGTGCAGGAGACAGGGACAGACGAAGCGGGGGAGATGAGGTGGGCTCACACCTGGCGGGCAGCTACTGTGTAGACAGAGGCAGGACAATCCCCCAGCCCCTCCTTGCCAGCCACCTTAGCCTGTCACCCTGACAGCTGCCAGTACTGAGTGGGGCAAAGATGGCGAGGGAGGACATCTCCACGGGGAAAGACCAGGCCCCTCTGAGTGCACTGGCGGGAGGCAGGAAGTGGATGGCAGCCTAGATTTCTTTGTATTTCTTTCTGTAAGTAGCAAAAATGCCGGTGGTTCCAGGCTTCTAGTGGCTGCTGAGAAGTCCGGTCAAAGGCAATAACTGTGTTTAACACCTTTGCGTTCTGTGACAAGTTAATCAGGGACAACTAAAAACACTTAAAATAATCTGGACCCTAATTCTGAATGTAAGAAGCCAGAACTGGAAAAAATTAATGAAAAATTAAAAAAGAAACAGATAGCTCTTTTTGGAGGGACTCACACAGCTCCTTGGACGACAGCAGTTAGAAGTACAGCTAAGAAGAACCTCAGCTGGGAGCCAAAGCTTCTGGAATTTATGTCACAGACCTAGTTCAGTGAGGACAAACGAGATGCACAATGCTCTTGGCAACATTTTAAATAGTTTAGTAAGAAAAAAATGCATTATCAGAAAAAAATGCGTTATCAGAAAACCAAAATGTCTATCTTTAGAAGAATTGTTTAATAATTTACAAAGCTATCAAAAAGTTTAGGTAGTCATTAAAATTATAATTTAGGATTATAGAATTATATTTCT
>PVLD010003745.1:18842-38842 GCA_004027595.1 Dinomys branickii | reverse complement strand
GCCGACATACGGTCACAACCGCGGATGCTCTTAGAGGTTGTACGGTATTTGCTGTCTTTCTAGGCACATCACCTATGGTGGAAACGTCCTGGAGCCTTTCAGGGACCACCCTCCGCACAGCTGCATGCTGCACGCTGAAGCGTGTGTCTCGGAATCTCTGGACTGCTAACTCCTCAGAGACCCCACCCAGGAAATAGCTTCCAGGAAGTGGGAGGGGGTGGTCCGAGTCTGTCCCGAGGGCCACCTTTCTGGACTTCCTTGAGTTGCCGGATTCCTGTTTCCTCGGTGAGGACTCCGAGCAATCACTCAGCCTGGAGTCTTCTGCTCTTTTCCCGCCCTCAACCCTTACACCCCGTCCTGCGGTGGAGAGCTTTGAAACAAGAGCTGAATGCCTGATTTCAGTAAGGCCTGGGGACACTTAAAGGGTCCTGAAATCCCTAACACGACCCCTCTAACCGCCCCTGCACCTGGCTATTTCACTGGCGTGGCTCTCAGGGGTCTCAGTTGCCTATGGTTTCCCCACACGGCTTGCAGTGCCCAGCTGAACCACAAAGATGATCATTTCTGTGGCCAGAAAAAGACCCGGGGAGATGTCGCTGAGAAGGGTGGCTGGTAGCGGAGGAGGGGTCCTGCTTTTCCTACAGAGTAGGGTGGGGCGCCAGGTCGGCCCAACCCCTGACACTCCTGCGGACCGTGGTGCCTGGCTGCCAGCCTGTTAGGGTCAGGTTACTCCTCCCTCAGGTCCTCAGCTCCCCAGTTCCCT
This sequence comes from Dinomys branickii, assembly GCA_004027595.1. Lineage (NCBI taxonomy): Eukaryota > Metazoa > Chordata > Mammalia > Rodentia > Dinomyidae > Dinomys > Dinomys branickii. The sequence goes on along the minus strand of PVLD010003745.1, from coordinate 38,079 downwards.
CTGGGACTGCCCAATAGACCCTCCTGCATGCTGCCTAAGAACCTCAGAAGGTAAGGGCCTGGCCATCTGGTCACGTGAGTGTAGTCCTAGCCTAGCAGGCCTAGCTTTGAGGCCTTCGGGTGTCCCCTGAGCTGCACAGTGAACCTCTAAGCTCTGAGAATACCCATCACACTTGCACTTCCAAAAGTCCCGCAAGATTTGGTGTGGCTGGATATGGTGGTGCCCACCTGTAATCCCAGCCCCAGGAGGATCACTGCGAAGTGGGCCTAGGCTACATGGTGAGTTTAAGGCCGGTTGAATTTCATAGTGAGACCCCATCTCAAAAAAGAACTGGGAAATGTTCCCTCCTATTCTGTTTTCTGCGGGGGGGCGGGGCGGGGACCTGGTGTTGTCAACTTGTAACCTGCCCGGGCAAGTCCTTCCAGGAGGCCTCTGACGGGCAGGAGTCCTGTCCTGGGCTGCATGAACCGTCTTGATCCATAGGGCTGTCCATATAGGAGCCGTGGTTTGTGGGACCAGGCCTTTCTAATGCCCAAAGACTGCTACTGTAATAGGGAGGATTCGGTGAGTTCTTTCTCATTCATCTCTGATGTCCCCAACTAAACAGCGGGGGACAGAGGAGAACCCGGTTTCCCATCAGTATCACAAGTCTTTCAGATGGATACCATAGTAGGGGAGATTTCAGTGAATTCTTTTTAACTTTTAACTTTTTTGCGAGCACGTATATTGTCATACATACTGGTCACATTCATCACGGGGAATGTGTACCTATCTGGATTGCTTTTTTCCCATTCCCCTCCTTTCCCTACAGCCCTTCATCCCCACCCCACCTGAGCACGTTCTTCCTACTTCCCACCGTCTGTCCCCCTTTAAGCTCCTTGTTCACCCTTTGGGTTTCTCACACAAGAGAAACAGTGCAATATTTAAACTTGTGTGTCTGATTTATTTCACTTAAGATTATGGTCTCAGGGTGCATCCATTTTCCTACAAATGACTCAAGTTTATCCTTCTTCATGGGAGAGTAGTACTCCATTGTATATAAATACATTTTCTGCCAGATGTGGTGGCACACATCTGTAAACCCAGCACTCTGGAGGCTGAGGCAGGAGGATCGCTATGAGTTCAGGGCCAGCCTGAATTACATAGCAAAGATCTGTCTCAAAAGGCCAAAAAAAAAAAATCCTGTATTCATTCATCTGTTGATGGACATATGGGCTGTTTTCAAGATTTAACTATCACAAATTGTGCTGCTATAAGCATGGATATGCATATATATATCACCGTGGTATGATGCTTTTTTTATGGGAATATATGTAGTATCAGGTTATATTACATATAAGATACGTAGTATCTTGGTTATTGTGGGCTGATGTGGCCTGAAATCTCCCAAATGAGTGGACAGTGAAGGCTTACATAAATGAGACAACTGAAATGATTTCAGGGCTCCAGGTGGGTCTAACTCTTACAATATTTAAGATTCTCTAGGTTAAAACTCTGGGTTAAGACTCTGAGTTGAGGTCTGGACTTCCCTGGGCGGCCTGTATTTATTACGTTTTCAAACAAAGAAGGGGGGTGCTGAAGAAAATACAGGAATCTGGGCAGGACTTGGGAATCCCTTTGTGGAATTCTCCAGGTAATGCTTATGTTAATTTAGGAGAACTATGTTATCTCAAGGAAGGCCTTCACCGCAGGAGTGAGATGCCTGCAGCTCCAGTCTCCTCTTAGCTAGTAGCTAGTGGGGGTTGGAGCCAAATGTCCTCCATGACCTTATCTTATCCTTTGAGGCCTCGGGGATTCACCCACCATTACAGGTCTCAGTAGGGACCAGTGACTCACAAGTAAACGTGGAAAGCCAATTGATCAATGTAAGTCCTGCTCAGAGCTGCTTCATAGCGGTTTCCATCAACCTAGGAGGGGAGCAGTTGGGTCAAATGGGACCTCTACTCCTAGTTTTTTGAGAAGTGTCCATGTGGATTTGTGCAGCAGGTTTGGTGTTATAGCTCAGTGGCACAAGTGCCTGTCTGGCAAGTGCAAGGTCCTGAGTTTGATTCCTGATCCAAAAAGAAAAAAGAGGCCCGGCATGGTGGCGCATGCCTATAATATAATACCAGCACTCAGGAGAGACCCTGTCTCAAAAAGACAAAAAAAAAAAAAAAAAAAAAAAAAAGATTTTCACAGTGGTTATACCACTTTACATTTCTACCAGCAGTAGAGGGGGGTTCATTTTTCCCACATCCTGGCCGGGGTTTGTTATTGATTCCTTGATGATAGCCATTCTTTCGGGAGTGAGATGGAATATCTGGTTTTGTTTGTTTTTGAGACGGTCTCGCTATGTGGTTCAAGCTGGCCTTGAGCTCACTTTGTAGCCCAGTCTGGTCTTGAACTCCCAACAATCCTCCTGCCTCAGCCTCCCGAGTGCTGGGATTACAGAAGTGTGCCACCACATCCGGCTGCGAGATGGAATATCAATGTTGTTTTAATTTGCATTTCTTGAATGACCAGTGATGTTGAACACATTTTTCATATATTTGTTTGCTGTTTCTACTTCTTCATCTGAGAAGCGTCTACTCATCTCAGATGCCCATTTTTAAATCAGGTCTTTAAATGCAGGGGGGTCTGATTTTTTTTGTTGTTGTTGTTCTTTATGTATTCTAGATGTTAGTCCTTTGAGGAATGGCTGGCAAAATTTTTTCCCTTTCTGCGGGTCATCTCTGTTGGTGGTTTATTTTGCTGTGCACCAAATGCCTTCTGTAAGATTTTTTTTTTCTCTTCAGATTCCACATACTGTCAGTTATTGAAGTCTTTAAAAAAAAATTCCTAAATGTCTTAAATTTATCTCGTGACTGGGAATGGTGGGAAACACTTGCAATCCCAGCATTCGGAGGCTGAGGCAGGATTGTTGTGAGTTCGAAGTCCGCCTGGGCTACACAATGCGTTCAAGGTCGACCTGAACTGCATAGCAAGATCCTGTCTCAAACCCTCCCCAATAAATACTAAATTCCTCTTGTCCCAAAATACTACGGTGCAAGCTGTTGACTTTTCTACAACCAACCGCATCAATCTAGCATAAGTATATACTTAATCTAGTATAGTTCAGAATTTAAACATTTTGGTTGTGTTTATGGTATCACCGTCTTCCTCCAGCAGGGAAGGCCTTTCATCTCTTTGTTCACTGCTGCATTCCCTGGGCTCCAGCACTATTACACAGCAAGGGTTACTAGAACACTAGAACACAAATTTCTGCTTGGTTTTTCAGATTTGGCCCGCCTGCTCCAGAAAGCCTCCTCTGACCACTTTCCAGTCTCCCACAGGATGAGATGCTCCCTGCCTTCCCCATGTGCTCACAGCACCCCGTCCAGCCCTTTGAGCGGGTGTGTTGTGATTGTGTCCTCCCAGAAGCCCGGAGAAGGGGCTTGCTTCATCAATTCCATCAAGCTTTTACTCAGGCGTCACACAGCAGGTCTGGGGTAAGGAACGCTGTCTATCTTCTAGGGAGTTAGGCCCTGCCAACAGCCCAAGAGTCTCTCCAGCGGTCACTTCCTCCTTCCTCACCTTGGCCTCAGAGCTGCGGGAGCGAGTGCAGCGGGTTCACACCAGACTCCCCAGAGACCCCCACAGGCTCGGAGCGCTTCTACTTCTTGCCCCCTAGTCCTAGCTCTTCAGCGCCCTCTGGAGTCCTGTTGACTCTTACCCCGCCTGCCGGCTCCTGGAGGGGGTAACCGCAGGTGAAAGACCCGGCTCTGCACTGCACCTAGAAACCGCACCAAATTTTAAAAACGTAAATACATATGTTTTGTATGATAAGTCGAAAATATAAAATTAGGGTCCCAAAACCAAAAGACATAACGAAGCCCGCCCCCTTCAAAGCGGCTCTGGTAATAGGAAACGTCGTAGGGTAGAGGAAGCAAGCTCTGAGCGCCTGTAGCCGCGTGGGCAGGTGGCTGCCGCTTTAGGCCGCCAGCGCCAGAGGCTTGGCATCTGCTAGACAAAGGACAGTGCAGGCCTGAGGAGGATTTGTGCTCTAATTTCTCATGGGCTGGCAGCATTTCTCAGTGGCATATCTATGAATGCTGAGTGGAACGAGCATCCTTGTGCACCCTCATACAAAAACAATAGTTTGTGAACATACTGGAATTTGCGGCAAAACTCAGCAAGTGCAAGCTCTTGCCTGAATAAGGCACCGCTGGGATTCGAACCCAGGATCTCCTGTTTACTAGACAGGCGCTTTAACCAACTAAGCCACGGCGCCAACGCCGAGAGGCCTTTTTTCTAGACAGCCCTACAGGAAAATAGGCCTTTAAACCTGGTATCTAAAATTCAGCGGGTTGTTCATCAGTCTGCCAACCCTGTATCACTGAGATTTCCTACCGTTGAAGGAAATAAAACTTCCACAATTACATTGGCGTATACGGTTGGTAAACTCGGGATTCTAGAGTTCAAAGACCAAGGGGATCGGGCGTAGGGCGATTGGTCTGTATCTTGGCTTGAAGAATGGCATTATAGGGCATACATTGGAGAAGAAAAATAGCACGTAGTCGGCAGGATTCGAACCTGCGCGGGGAGACCCCAATGGATTTCTAGTCCATCGCCTTAACCACTCGGCCACGACTACACAACCTCCAAGACAGCTTTTATTCTATATCACTCTGAGTCCTCTTTCCCCATAATTCATTTGACAACCCATAAATCCTAGGACACAAGTCGAAAGTGCCCTTCAGCTTGTAACTCGCCATTCTACAACTGTTTCCCACTCTTCCCCATTCTTCCCCCAGCGACCAGCAATAGCGCGAAAGGAAAGACGAGCGGTGGTGAAACCATTCCCACCTCCCCAACACATCGAGCTCTTTCCTTGGAGAGCGCCAGCAAGTCAGGTTTTGAGAAGTGTATGTAATGTTCCGTAATCAGAGTTCCAGAAGAAAAAAAACCTTTCCAAGAGCAGCTATCGAATAAAGTTAAGCCTGTGGCCCGTACGGGGATCGAACCCGCGACCTTGGCGTTATTAGCACCACGCTCTAACCAACTGAGCTAACCGGCCAGCCATGGAAATACGCCTTCTCCTTTCTCTAGATAAAGCATACTCAGACTCCGAAAACAAGTGCGACAGACTTGTTGCCAAAGAAAAAACGAAACCGGTCTGAAACAGAAACGCTTTCTAAGCAGCTTGGAGGTGTAACTTGGCTCTATGGCTCCACCTAGTGAGTACCTCTCAGGCAAAAACCGCAAATACAGAGCGGCCCCTCCCTCTGCCCTAATTCTGTGCGTTGTGATCCAGGGGGCCTGATGGTGCCCGTCTGACACTGGCCCGATCTACCGATGTCTGAGACGCTCTGCCTCAGTGCCGGCCCCGGGGAAACCAGCGCTGCCCTTTCCCCTGGGGTCCTCCCCATGCCTCCTCCCAGCGCCCCGCGCTTTCACACCCACTTCCTCCTCGCAAATCCTCCTCTTACACTTCACCCCGGGACTAGCCTTGCCCACTGTGACCACCATGGCCTTGTTTCCACCTCTACCTCAGCTTACTCCCCGGGTCATCAGGAATGCCTGACTGGCGCATTCCTCCGCTGGACCAGCAGCTCTTCTCCAAATCACGCTGCACCTTTGGCACAGGTGTTAACGAGTGGCTGAAACGATGCGGAGTAGGCCGGGGCCGGGAAATGTGGTACCCGGAGAGGAGCGTACAGAGAAACAGCCTCAGACAGGTTTATTAGAGCCAAAGCGCCTGTGACCAGCACCCGCACGAGGGGCAAGGTCTGGGCTCTGCTGGTTACTGGCACAAAGGCACAATCCTGCTGCTTATTGACCCCGTGAGTGTAGGTGATTTGACCCCAGTCAGATGAAGTATCAACTGCCATGATTGGTTGTTTACACACCAGCCCCAGGAAGCCCCGCTGCCCAGTAAGTTACAGTAGGGTAGCAGTTTGTGAACCCAAAGATATGGGTCCTGGTCCAGTGACAGAAAGAGAAGGTGCCAACAAGAGGATGGGGCCGGAACCCAGGCCCCGAGTCTGCCAGGAAGGCAGGAAAAGCTTCCAGGCCATCTTTGCAGTCCAGGTCAACAGGAGGACGCAAAGCCCCCCAGGGAGCCCACGTGCTCTGGCTCCCGGATAGAAAGGCAGGTCAGCCGGAGCCGGGGATTCACCCTTGTCAGGAGAGGGAGCTCGCCACACTGGAACCGCTGTAGCCTCGGAGGTTCTGAAACGGAAGAGGACAAATATGTCCCCCACACAGTTTTCAGTCCTCATCACACTCATCCTCCCCCTGCCCAAGCTCAGAAATCCCCTGCCCATCCCCACCCCCTTCCTCCCCTGCATGTACACTTACCCAGTGGGGCAATATTACAGGGTTTCCTCTCAAGCTCAAAAGCAAGCACGATAGGGCGGAGGACAGTGGGGCCAGCACAGAGTGTGCTGAGGAAGAGTGTCAAGGGCTCACTCATCTCAGCTGGGGACTGGACTCGGAAACAGAATTAATCAGAACCCAAGCTCCCAAATTTCAGCCAAAGCCCAGAACCCAGGTAACTGAGCCCCCAACTCGGGTCACATCTCACCTCCGGCTGGGCTCCAGGCTGCGTGAACCGCAAGGCGACCCTCCCTGGCCCTCGGGCCAGCTCTAGGAGGGAGGCCCACTCACTAGGACACAGCCCTAGTGCCTCTGCCACGTGATGATTCTCACAGGTCACCACGGCTTCCGCAGTGCCATCCTCTACCAGAAGCCTAGGGCAAGGGAAAGGAGGCAAAAACCCCCACAGAAGCCCTGAGCCCAACATGCCTCCCTCCCGGCATTTCCAGTCACGTAACCCCCGCTTGTTAAAAAAAAATTTTATAAAGTAATTTCGAGGACCCAGGCACTATGGGAACACACAACTGAAGCCTGTCTAACAAGGGGTAAACAGTGTGATGGTGCCCACCTGACGCTGGCCTGGCTCACTGATGTCTGCGTGGGGCAGGGGGGCCCCTGACGACTGCAGCTTCCCTGGGATGAAAACAGCCGTTGTGGAGTCTGACGGGTTCCATCATGCCCCTCTGCCGCACCACGCCCACCTGCCCGGCCCCCTCCTACCTGGGGACAGACGCTGCGGCAGTGAGCGCACACCCATAGCAGCTGCAGGCTGAAGACAGAGACCACATGGCAGGAGGCTGCGGCCCGGAGCGAGGCCCGTCCGCCTCGCAGCTCAGCCAGGTAGATGTGGGGCAGAGGAGTGCTAGGGAGAGATGGAGAGTGGCTGTGGTTAGGAAATAAGCTGAGAGCTGGGGCACTGGCACATTCTTGTGATCCCAGTGGCTTGGGAGGCTGAGGCAGGATAAGCACAGGTTGAAGATCAACCTGAGCAATTTAGCAAATAATCACCAATTACTTCTCAGACATCAACACCAGTATGTTAACCAAGAGACTGAAAACCATTCAAAGCCTAGAACAATAAATATTTCTGGGGGAAATGATAGGCATTGGGCATTTTCTATTTAGAGCAGAGGAAATCCTGACCAGCACACTCTTCTGGGATTAGAGAAGACTAGTTGTGGCCAAAGCCCCAGAGCTGGGACATGAGTGAGAGAGATGTGGATGTGAGATCATTTAGGGATCAGGGCCTGGGCACTGACCTGGCTGTGGTTTCCGGGGGAAAACGCAGGACCTGCACATGAGTGGACGCCTGGAACCTGCAGTAAACATTGTGGGACCTGTGAGTGGACGAAGAACAGCAGTGAGGAGGAGAAAGCAGTCAGACGGGCGCAGCTGTGCTCGAGAGATCACGCTTGCCAGGGTTGGCTGCCCCCCATGCTAAGGCCAGACCTCGGGCCCAGGGAAGGGCAGGTCTGCAGCGTCTCAGCAGGGTAGCAGGCACGTATGGAAATGAACATATTAAAAGCAAGCAAAGAAGCAGCTGTGGTGTAATCCCAATATTCTGGGAGGCTGAATGGAGGGTTGCAAGTGTGAGTTCAGCCTGGGAAATTTAGCAATTTAGTGAGATCCTGTCTCAAAATAAAAAAGGGCTGGGCAGGCAGCTCAGTGTGAAGCCCTTGGTTCACTCAATAGTGCAAAAAAAAAAAGTAAGAACAGAAAAGGAAGAGAGCAAGCAAAGAGGTGTCACTGCAGCACAGCTGGGTGAGGGTGAGCACTCAAGAGCAGCCTGTCAGCAGGGAAAGGTGGCATGGACATATGACACGGATCTTCACCTGGAAACCCTCTTCTCCAGTTGGCTGAAGTGGACTTGGGCTCCTGGAAGGAGCCCTAGGGGGGCCGGCAAGTGTGGCTCTTCCATATATATGTCCAAGTGCAGGGGGAATTCACAGTTAGCAGGCTCTAGTGCTACAGTTAGCTTCGCACACCTTCTTAGGGCCCGAGTGTTCCCTGTAGGAGGGGAGGTGGCCAGTGGGATCTGTCAGGAACACAAAGTCCCATCCCTTACATCATACCCCCGCCCCAAAGGAAAGGTCATTACCAGGCTTTGTCCAGCAACGGCCCAGATGTGGCTCACACACTGTCCGTGATAAAATCTCAGCTGAGAAAGACACCAAGGAATCGGTGAAACTGAAAAGTGAAATACACAGGGAAACTGGGCATAAGAACATAAGAATGGCGAGGATAAGGCCAAAGATGGAAACAGGAGCTATGGTATCTCCTACAGTGCCACATGTAAAGTCTTGAAACGGGGCATGGTGGTGGTACACACTTGTAATCCCAGTACTCGGGAGGCTGAGACAGGAAAACTGATAAGAGCTTGAGGCCAACCGGGTATACACAGTGAATTCAAGGCCAACCTACACAGCAAGACCCTGTCTCAAAAAACAAGAAGCTAGGCATGGTGGCACATACCTGTAATCCTAGTACTTGGGAGGCTGAGGCAGGAGGATCGCCCTGAGTTCAAGACTAGCCTGAGCTACAAAGTGAATTCAAGGACAGCCTGAACTGCATAGTGAAACCCTGTCTCAAAAAGACAAAAACAAAAACAAAAAAAATCTTGGAAAACCTTAGGTTCTGCCAAACTGTTCACTAAGAGTAACAGAACATGAATTTCAGGCTTGAAGCAGGATATTCAAAATCTGTACAATTTGAAAACAAAAAATAATGCAATCTATGCCACTTAGGAAGCAGAGGCCTTCGCAGAGGGTTTCCCCACAGTATCCATGTGCATCTGTACCTAGAGTCTCTGCTAACAGACTTAGTCTATGCTTTGAGCTCGGCCCCTTACCCACTCAAAATACAGGTCTTCTGAAACATTGTTTTTTGGAGGGTGTCTCACTATGTAGCTCAGATTACCTGGAACTCCCAATCCTCCTGCCTCAGCCTCCTGAATGGTAGGATTATAAGTACAGCAGAAACATTTGCTTCTTTTCTTTTCCTCCCTTCCCTTCCCTTTTTCCCTTCCCTTCCCCTCCCTTCCCTTTTCTGTTTCCTTTTCTTTTCTTCTTTTCTTCTTTCTGAGACAAGGTCTCACTATATAGTTCAGGGTGGCCTTGAACTCACTATGTAGCCCAGGATGGCCTCAAACTTACAGCGATCCTCCTGCCTCAGCTTCCCAAGTGCTGGGACTACAGGTGTGTGCCACCACACTTGGCTCAGAAAGCTTACATGTGGGAATATTGTTCCTATAGCCATCATCCAGCCATTTGTACTAAACAAAGGCCCTTCTCTATATTCTCAGCTTTTCCCCCTATGTTTTCTTATTTTTCCTATTTCCTTTCATTGTAAAAGCTTTTCCTCAAGTGTGAGAATGCTTCCTGTGGACATGTGCAAACAGTCCTGGGCTCGGGGAGAAATACGAGTCACAGCTTCCTTTTCACACTGACATTACAGTCGTCCCACCCTGTATTGCGGCTGACTTATTGTGACTTCACTGTGTCACAGGTTTTTAAAAAAAAAAATATCTAATTCTGTATCATGGAGTTTTTGCTATATCGCAGGATTCTGTGGTATATAGGTATTTATATAATCATGATTTTAATTATTTTTGCCTAAAAAATTTAACATAATATAAAAATATAAAAAATGTTAATTCAAACATATTAAAAGAATATTAAAACAAAATATAGTATGTATTTCATCAGCAGATGAATATTGTACTGTACACAATGGAAATGCAGCTGGGCGTGGTGGCACACGCCTGTAATCCCAGCACTCTTGAGAGGCTGAGGCAGGAGGATCAATGCAAGTTCGAGACCAGCCTGGGCTACAAAGTGAGCTCAAGCTCAGCCTAAACTGCACAGCGAGACCCGTCTCAAAAAGACAAATAAATAAATAAATAAAATCACACAGGTTTAAGAGTGTAGAAAGAGCACGTGAAATGTGTATGAGTGTGGGAAGGGTTAGTAAGTGAGTGGGAAAGGTTTACAGGAGTGTGGGAAGGGTTTATAAGGCCTTAAAATATATAAGAATAATTAATATAATGCTGTTACTTCGCAGGTTTTCACCTATCTCGGGGTCTCTGGAATGTAACTCCCGTGACAGGTGAGGGATCACTGAATCCCTCTACAGCTAAATCAATTAAGGAAACATCTTGCTTGGGTGCAATGGTACGAGCCCACAGTACCAACACCTAGGGAGAATGAGGCAGAAGGACTGTTTGAGCCGAGGAATTTGAGGCCACCCTGGCCAACACAGGAAGGCCGAGGGGGCATCCACACCGCAGCAGAGCGGACTACTCACCAAACCGAAGCTGTACAGAAAAGACAGTGTGGCCATGTGACCCGGAGGGGCTGGTTGACACTTACTTCCCACTGAGCAGGTTGGGCAGGGAAGACTCAGGCAGTGCCCTGTGTAGGCCGAGCACTTCTGGCACATCCTGGGAGCTCTCAAGTTCCAGGGTCCACTCATCCTGGACAGTGAGGCAGGACTCACAGGCAGCCAACTCCAGAGGACGCTGTGATGTGCAGGATGAACGCTCTGCTTCAAACAACATTGCTGTCTGCCAGAAAATGGGAAGACAACTGCCTCTGGGTGTGCTGGGCCAGAGGAAGCATCACAAAATCCTCCACTATTGCTTTCCTTCTGCAGCCTGGTGGAGAAACAGATCTCAACACAGACACACCCAGCCTCTGTAGGAGACCTGGAGGGACCAGCACTGGCATGCCTTCCCCAGACTCCAACCTGACACAGGTTTCTGGGGAGGGGAGGATGGGCTGGGGCACTCACAGAGGGAGGGGTGACAAGCCGGTACACTTGCCCTGGGTGCAAGAATGCAAACCAGCGGACAGAAGAGCCACGGAAGAGGAGGAGAACCTGTAAGGAAGGACAGCAGGGCGCTGTGCCCCAGCCCAGAGCTTGGACATGGGAGGCCAGGCCCTAGGTGCCAGGAGCCCCGCTTTACCTTCTGCTCCTTGTTCACATCGTTCAGGGGCTCAGGTGGGCCCCATCCAGTTCCCTCCTTCCTCTGGGTGCCCCCAAGCCAGATCCCTGACACCTGGAAACTGAAGGTGGGTTTGAGCACCTCTGTGCTGGCTCTTGGGGTGGCACAAAAATTCAGCTTCATGAGGGTCTCCTTGTGGGACAATAAGAACAGATGGCTCTGTCCTACACCAGGCCCCTCCGGGCAGGGGAGCTCTGTCTGAGGAGATGCTGAGGGAGTGGCTGAATGAAGTGCAGATCTGGACACAGGCAGGACCAAGGCATCAGCAAGGAAGAACTGGACATAAACTCTGTTGGGAAGACAGGAGCAGATCTCTTGGTGATGCAAGCACTGTGTTTTGGGCCCCTGCACTCTCTCACTTGAATTCAGGAAGACAGCCACCAGCCTAAGAAGTGTACCTAGCTTGCTGCTTCTGGATGAAGTCTCCCATGCCCAGCTCCTTCCAGGAAGGAAAGTTGCTCTTGACATTCCTCTCTATGACCAACTGGAACCTCTCCACTCGAACTAGGCAGCCTAGAGGAAGAAAGTTCTCTATTTTGGCAAGAAAACTGCAGAGTGAGCAGTGAGGCATAACACCCTGCAGGGTTCACTGCCTGTCCAAGGCCAGACCTGATTCCCTCCTTGCTTGATCATTCACCTCCCAGGGGGCAATGCTGCCACAGAGGAACCATTCCATCTGCATGTGCCATTCTGCCCCTGGCCTCCGAGGCTGAAAGGCTTTGATTGTGCTTTTTCACAAATCCTTAAAATGCTTCTTCCTAACTCTCAGTAATTCCCCTCTCTAGGGTTTTCCTGTGTACAAATCCTAGTAAACCAAATACAACCACTGTTCTTCCAAACCCAGAATGTAAGAAATGGAGTTGTGATCCTGGTGTGCATGTTAGGAGTCATGGGGGCGGTGCCGTTAGGAGCTATAGTTCTGGTTAAGGGTCCCCTGGCGCTTTCTACCTGCCACATCAGTTTCCCAAACTTCTCCTTAAACTCATTCATCAACATGTGTCACTTTAGCATCTCTAGTAAACCCCAGCAGATGCTTCTTCCTGCCATTGCCTCACACTGAATTCTAACATCTCCACCCTATAAAGCGCCACCTTTCCGCCTCTGAACTGCATACCTATGAGCCTCGGGTCAGTGACAGGCTGAGAGTCCTTGGCCAGGAGCAGGCAGGGCAGGGAACCACTTTGGTCCCTAAGTTGTAGATAACCTTTACGAGATGAAGCCACCAGGACCCCAAGTAAAACCTGTAGGAAGAGCCAGGCACAGTGGCACATGCCTGTAATCCAAGCAGGAGGACCACACATCCAAGGGCACCCTGTGCCACAGAGTGAGTACAAGGCAGCCTGAATACAAAGCAAGACCCTGTCATAAAGCAAAGCAAAACAAAACAAAACACAAATCCTATAGGAAGGCCAGGATAAAACATTTATGTATTTTCCTGGTACTGGGGATTGAACTCAGGACTTTCACACAAAGCTACATCCCCAGTTTTTTTTATTGTCTATTTTGAACAGGGTCTCACTAAGTCACTAAATTGTCCAGCCTGGGCTTGAACACACAGCCCTACGTCAGGCTTCCCGAGTGTGAGGGTTACAGACGCACACTACCACACTTGGCTTCAGTTCTCTTTTCTTTAAACAGAAGCCACTTAGACTGCGCTCCTCCTCTTCTGCCTCTCCAAGGTGAGAGCAAGACCCATCATCAGTGCCAGGTGGTAGCTGCAGTGAAGCAGCACCAGGAGCCGGCTCCATGCTTGGGAAGGAACCCTGGCCCCTCCTCACAGTGCCTGGTACTCTGCACTGTCAGAGAAGCTTCTCCAGTAACACGCTATAGAAATGATCCCCCTCACTTTTTTAATCAATTTTGCATGCCTGTATGTGGTAATATGAGCAATTAATTTGAAGATAACAACATGTAATGTAACAACCATTGCTGATTTCTTATCATGTTGTTTTGAAATTCTCTATCATTTTTAATGTTTTTTTAGAAAATTTTTATTCTCTTTAAAATAAAAAAAAAAGATCCCCGAAAGTATAGCCTTGCTTCAAACATTGATAATGAGCATCAGCGCCAGGCACTGTGTCAAACGTGAGCACACAAAGTGAACCAAACAAGATGCGGCTCTGACTACAGAGGGCCTGCTCTCAGAGGGAAAGATGGGCAGGCAAGATACAAACACTCACACAGTTAGCAGCAGGAAATACAGCGCATGACTGGAGAGAGCGCTCAGAGAGCATGCAGGAGCTCATAGGCTCTAATGAGGAATTTGGTTTCATTATAGGCACTGAGGTAGAAGTGTTTGAACAGTGAAAAGGTTAAACAAGAGAATTCTAGAATCCAAGGTACATTTTTACTGCACTCTTTCGAGTTGCTTGCAGGGAAAATGAAGTGATGGGGACTAAAAATAGATGGGACAGTCTAGTCAGAATGCTGGTATAGCTGGGCCTGGTGGCGCACACCTGTAATCCCGGCTCAGGAGACTAAGGCAGGAGGGTCACCATGAGCTTGAGGCCAGCCTGCACTACATAGTGAGACCCTGTCTAGAAAAATTTAAGAAAAGGCAGTGGTTGGTATAGTTAAAGTGACAAAAAAAAAAAAATGACAGTAACCTGGGCTACAGAGGTAACAGCAATGAGGCTGGCAAGAAGAGGAAGCCTCCTGCCTCCCGGGGCCGCTTACCTGTGCCGGGCGGAAAGCAGAGGGTTGCAAACAGAACCAGGACCAGGCTAGGCGCCGGTTGAGCTGGCAGCTGGGTAGGTAGGCAGCCTCTGGGAGGGGCAGAAGGGCCTTTGGGTCAAAGGAGGCCCAAGCCTTCTGCTTCCCTTCTGCTGCCAGCGTGGCCAGACTTGGGAAAGAGCAGGGAGTCTGCAGCCGAGCATACTGTCCGCGAAAGAGGAGGACTCAGATTGCGTCCCCGTGCCCTGGTGTCCTCTAGTACATCAGTTCTGCCACCCACCTTCCCTTGCACCCTCATACTTTCTGGAGGGGACAGTGATGCGGCTCTTCAAGGATCTCACTGTGAATATTCCGAATGGTGCTGCTTGGCGGAGCAAGTTCATCCAGGACAGGAGCCAGGAGCTGCAGTCCCAGGCTGGGGCTCTCAGGAGAGGAATGCTGCAGGAACTGGTGGTGTCTCAGCACATGGGGACACAGCCTTGGCCAAGACAAGGAGCACGGTTACTCCTCCCAAAGTCCTGCCCCTTCCAAGACCTTGCTTCCCGTGCAGAGAAACTGTCCACTCACACCACCTCCCTAGCCCAGGCCCCTGTGCTCCTCACTTGCAGGCCAGCTCCACCAGGGCCCTGCTAGCCCACAGGTACAGGGGAAGTCCTAACTGACGTTTCCAAATCAGCTGTTCATACAAGGAGGCCCCATGAACTTGGTGGGACGGCTGAGTTCCAGGCTTCTGACAAGAAAAGGCCCGGAGCAGAATGGCACCTCGGAGGCAGGGAGCCAGCACGGGCTTTGCTGTCCCTCCACCCACTGACTGGAGAAGGTGAACATCCAAGAGCTGCAGAAGACAACAAAAAGCATAAAAAGAGATGGAGCCCGCCTCAACGACCCCAGGCTGCTCCCGCTGCTGAGGCCCCAGGAGAAAGGCGCACAGCTTTCCCTGCGCGCGCGCTGCTCCCTTCCAGGCTTCACGCCTCCCTCCAACACAGCCCACTCCCCAGGGTCAGTGTCATCTCCCACGGTCGCCAGGCGCTCTTTCGGAGGACCCAGTGGTGCCCGGCTGGACAGGGATGGCTGTGCCTTCTCACCAGGCTGCCTGAGATCCTCTTGGCCTATATCAGAGCTTCAGCCGACTCCTCCCCAACTCAGGAGGGCCTGCTGTGAAGGAGATGCTTTATCCTCAGGCCCTCCTCACGTGCTGTGTCCCCTGTGCCCACGCGCCCTCCAGGGCATCAGCAGGACTGCTGTTCTCCTTCGTAAGCTCCTGTCCAACTCACCTGCGTGAGGAGCACTCCAGGCCAGGTGTGCAGCATGTGCCTATACTCCTAGCACTCTGGGAAGCTAAGGCAAGATTTCAAGTTCAAGCCCAGTGTAGGAAACTTAATGATTTAGTGAGACCCTGTCTCAAAGTAAAAAATGGCTGGGGATGTATCGCAGTACCAAAGTCCTGGGTGTAATTCCCCATACCATCAAAAGGAAAAAAGAAAAGCAGCCTGTCCAACATATCACTTATTGTTTTATATTTTTCCGAAGAGGTTCCCGCCTAGCATAGCAAAAGAGCAGCCCATGAAGCAAGCAAACTGCCGAGAGCACCCCTGGTCCCCAGCCTGACTCCTCACATACCTCCAGACAGACCCCAGGCCGCACCACCCGCCTGAGGCCGTGGGACGGCTGGTGTGCGAGGCAGAGCTCCAGCTGCCGGTCCAACTCATAGAGGCCAGCGGGCTCATTCAACACGCCAGTGACTGTTCCCTGCAGGAAGGCCAGAGGTCCTGTTGGTCACCCACCTCCTTCCTCCTTGGAGATCCCCATTTCCTGCCTCACAAGCTCTAGGAACTCGTCCTTAGGCTCACCTTATAATTTAAGAGTCTGGAATTCCGCAAAAGACCTTTTTGCCCCTTCTTGTCTTGAGAGTTGCTGGGCGTGGGGAATGGTTTCGGTTCAGCCTCCAAAAAGGGTCCTTCCAGCCCCAGCTCCAGCTCCTCCACACATTCTGCATTTAGCAGCGTCAGGTGGGAGGAGGGAGTGGTTGTCCAAACTCGGTAATGGTGACCACGGATCCTGGACACTCGAAGTTCTGTCAGCACATAGTCTTCACCAGGCCGAAGGGCTCGGTGCCACACCAGGTGGGCAGGGACCTACCACGCGTGGAGGCAGGCAACACAGTGTGTAAGATGTGCCCTACAACACTTCCCCTCTGCCAGAGCTCCTCTTCATCGCAATTTGAACTCAAGACCTGCTCCTCAAGAGTTTTCCCTGTCTCCTGATCTCTGTTTCCCAGTGAAATAGTGACCCACAGACTTTCAGGATTTCTTCCTTTCTCACTGAAGATGTCAAATATTTCCTAATCCCTTCCTCAAGATATAAAGTATTTCTAAAATTTCCTTTAAAATATACAAATATTTTGCCAGACGTGGTGACGCGTGCTTGTAATCCCAGCATTGTAAGGCTGAGGCAGGAGGATCACCATGAGTTGGAGGCCAGCCTGGGCTACATAATGAGTTTAAAGTCAGCCTGAACTATATAGCAAGACCCTGTCTCAAAAAGAAACAAAACAAATAAACACTAACCACAATAAAATATATATACATACACACAGTTATTACACTGAGAAAACTATGCCCTTTTTAACACTTCCCATCTCCCATTCCATAGCACATAAACAACATTCACCTATGTCATCAATATATTTGGGTACAAATGCACCCATGTGTATTGGGATTATGGAGAACCACAGTGCACTACCACAATGTGGCTCTGAAGGTAATTTTATTTTAGTGCGCTTGCATTTTAATTTTGACCCTTTATGTAAGGTCAGGTGTGGAATTTTCCACTGTGACATCATTACAGCCCTCGAACACTTTCAGATTTTGGAGCATTTTGAATTTCTGATTAGGGCTGCTCAACCCGTATCTGGTTTGTCCAAGAGGGAGGACAGGAAGGACGATTCAAGGAGCAGGCAACAACATAACAACCCTCAGAATTTAGATGAAGCCAGGCATGGTTTGGGGACCAGGAGAGCACTGGCAATGATGGAGAAGAGGAGATGCTATTGGGAGTTTCAGGGAACAACATGGCAGAACTAAGACAAGGGAAGAAGCCCAGAAAGGCCAAAAAGGCATCACCTGGACTGGGAGGAGCCAGTAGGACAATCGCTGAAGAAATTAGGCCTGAAGAAAAGTGCTCATGGGTAAGACAGTTCATAAACATAACAACCTTGTAAAGCATGCTCCTCCCACAGACATAAAATGCACTAATGCACTGCTACCTCTCTCAGGGGCTTTGAAACCACCTGACAGGAGCCGGAATATTGCTTAGTAATGGAAAGGGTCCTGGTATGAACCAGGCCCTGGGTTTAAGCCCCAGAAAAACAATAAAATCCCCATACTGACAGCTCAAGAAACTCAAACTTCAGTCATCTGCGCTCAACTTTCCAGATCTCTATTTCTATTCTGAAATAGTTCCAGCTGAGTCCCACCAGTTAGTCCTTGGATAGCACAAGTCTTCAGGAGGTATTGCTGAGCCCTTACTTAAAACTTACTGTATGGGACAAAACGAGACATCAACCATGGTCTGACTGAGCAAACAGATGAAGGCTTGTAGGAGGTTGCACTCTCCACCTCCCCTCCGTGCTCCCTCAGCTCTCAGGAGGACCCCAGTACCTCAGCCCCTTCTCCTTTATTCAGATGCTGAGGTCCTTCCCTTGCCCTGTCTGACACCAGGATCTGAATGCTTAGCCCCTCGATACAGCCCTCTCTACCCCTCACCCTTGGGTGTCCCAATACCGCATTATACACCTGTCTCCATACCTCTCTAAGGTAGAAGCCTCACTCAAGGAAGACAGATCCATGCCATCCCAGAGCCAAACACAGATGCTAACCTGCTCCTGCCAGGCCTCTGTTGCTACCCTGAACCTTCCCTCTCCTTTTCAATCTCCAGCCCTTCATTTGAGAGATCACCTCAGCTCTTACGCTATAGAAAAGATTCACAGGGCTATCTAGAGCAACAAAAGTCTCCAGCATGCCTCTCCAGCAGCCCATATACCTACGAAGAGCATCCCTGTGCTGCTGTGGGTGTAGCTCAGTGATAAAACATGTATGGGTAAGGCATTGGGTTCAACACCAACACCAAAGAAAAGCCACAAAAAACCCCAAAGCGCTCTTACCCTGAACCCTCAGTTTATTCCAGAGGCCACCTTTGCACCCCAGACGGCCTTAGGCATGTGTACCTATCTCCCACTGTACTTATACCTTACAGTCCTATGCAGCCTCTGTTGCTGCACTCCTTGATTAAGAGGTGCCAAAGGAGGAGAGCCATCACCTTATTCAACTTTGCACCTCTAACCAACCAAGGCGCCCAGGCCGTAGCACATGTTCAACCAATGAAGGCTGGATCTCAGTACAGGTAATTCTCCAGCCCAGAATATCCTCTCCTCTCTTTTAGAAATTTGAAGTCTACCTATCCTTCAAAACCCAAATCAAGTTTATACCACCTTTTATAGCTTTCCCCAACACCATAAACTGTAGCTGGCCTGTGGTGGCAGTTACAAATTATACCACCCGTCTTAGAACTTACACACTGCCTTATGTTATTCTCTAGTTGTTTCACAAATCCATGCCATATAGGGTCTACACACATTAAGCTTATAAATTATCCAAAGGCATCATCTGTAAAAATTCAGGTATATTTAAGAGATGTTTATCTTGATACACAGCAATACATGGAAGAGGCAAATTCTGCCCTTCATAACATTTCCAATGACCCTGAAGAGATTCAAATGTTCTTCTAAAGACAGAGTCTAATGTCAGCCAGGTTTGCTCACTCATGCTACAATCTCAGCGTCTGGGAGGCTGAGGCAGGAGCATGACATATTCAAGTCCAGTATATGCAATTCAGTGACTTAGCAAAATTCTGTCTCAAAATAAAAAATTAAAAAAAGGCTTAGCGATGCAGTTCAGGGAAAAGGTCCTGAGTTTAATACCTAATACCTTCCCTGCCAAGATCCTCCTTGACCCAGGAGAAAAGTCAAGGTCAGAAATTTAGGCAGTTTCTAAGTGCTTTTTAAAAGGCATGTTTCATTTCTTTACACTCTATTCACTGATACTTAAGCTCATCATATTCACATAAGAATTCTAACTGTGCTACTGAATCTAAGTCTCCTTCCTTCCTTTTTTTTCTCCTTCCTTCCTTCCTTCCTTCCTTCCTTCCTTCCCTCCCTCCCTCCCTCCC
>PVLD010003745.1:0-18742 GCA_004027595.1 Dinomys branickii | reverse complement strand
TTTTTTTTTTTTTGAGAAACATGTTAAAGAACCTTTCACGCAATTTTTGTATGCTTTAAAAATATTATTTACATGATTATGTCATAAAGCAATGACTTGCCATGGTACAAATATTAATGTTTTAAAAATTGTACCTAGAGCCAAGCATGGTGGTGCATGCCTATAATCTCAAAGCCCAGGAGGCTAAGGCAGGAAGACTGTTCCAAATTCAAGGCCATTCTAGGCTACATAGTAAGTTCAAGGCCAGTCTGAGCTACATGGCCAGACCTTGTCTCAGAAAAGCAAAAAGTACTAGCTGATCTAAAAAGAACCAACAATATGTGGCAAGTTTGCTTTTTTTTTTTTTTTTTTTTTTGCGGTACTGGGGATCGAACTCAGGACCCTGCGCTTGCTAGGCAGGCGCTTATTCCACTGAGCTATATCCCCAGCCCAAGTTTGCTTTTTTAACTGTGTTTATTCAGTGTCTCATTTGAATTAAGATGATTTGTTTGCCCATTCTAACACAGAGGAAAAATAAGTTATCTGGGCAGTTTTCAAAAATGTCACAGAGGATACAAAGGTTATTGATGCAAATGAACGAATTGCACGACAGAAAAGTCTATTCCCTACTCCATACACAGACAGCAACACTGCTGGAATTTTCTCTGCACAGCACTGTTCCAGAAAATAGCTCACAGCTGCCCTCCTTCCCTATGCAGTTCCTTAAGAAGCTCTCCTTCCCGTCAGGAGTGCAGCACTGCTTCCACACCTGTGTGCCCTTGAACGACCCTGCCCCTCACCTGCACAATGATGGGCACCTGGCTGACAGCCTGGCCTATGGCAGCAGATGAGTCTCCAAGGAACAGGATGAAGTAGGTCTTCTGCTGACTTCTTATGAGAGGACTCAACCGGACCAGCTTCCCGGCTAGGTTTGACTGCACATCTCTGAGCTTGCTTCTAAGAAGGAAGAGGAGGGGAAGCAGTCATTTCTACTTCTTTCCTTTGTCTCTACAAATGTCTTCCCTTCCAATGTGAAGAATCTGATAAGTAAAATGTTCATAGCACAAAGCTGTTCTAAAAACCTTCCAACTCTTCTTTCCTTACATAAATCTGGTAACAACATAAAGTGTCCATATTTCACTCATAGATACCATTTTTAAAACCTTCAAACTCTTTTTGCCCTTAGATACATTTCCTTTGAAGAACTCTTCTCTGACACAAGGCATAATGGTGCATATAATTCCAGCACTCATGAGGCTGAGACAGGAGGATCCCTGAGAGTATGAAGCCAACCTGGGCTACATAATGAGTTCAACACCAGCCTGAAACTATATAGGGAGATCCTGTCTCAAAAAACCAAAAAACAAAACCCTTCTCTTAGTAATCTTTTTATGTGGCACCGGGGATTGAACATAGGGCCTACACATTGAGCTATATCCTCGCAGCTCTAGTCTTTTTAAAGTTTTTATTTTGAGACAGGAGCTCTCTAAGATGCCAAGTTGTCCAGGCTGGCTTCAAACACCCAGCGATCCTCATACCTGAGCATCCAAGAGTGCTCTGATTATAGGTGTGCACCTTTATGCCCAGCTCTTTTTACCATTCTTGATGTTCAAAGTCCCACTGACCCTTTGGAATTTGTTTTTTTTTTTTTGCGACAGGGTTTCACTATGCAGTTTAGGCTAGCCTTGAAGTCATTGTGTAGCCCAGGCTGTCCTTGAACTTGCAACAATCCTCCTGCCTCAACCTCTCGAGTGCTAGGATTACAGGCGCATGCCACTACGCCTGGCAACCCTTTGGAACTTGGGATATTCCACCTGTATTACTATCAAAAACTTAAACCGTGCATGGTGGTGGTAGCCAACACCTGTAATCCCACCACTGGGAGGCTGAGGCAGGAGGATCACAGCGAGTTCAAGGCCAGCTTCAGCTACAAAGTGAATTTAAGGCCAGCCTAAAGTGCAGAGTGAGACCCTGTCTCAAAAAGACAAAAAAAAGACAAAAATGAGAACTTTCTTTCCTTCTACTGAACCACATCATCCTCCATGTTTCACAGTGCTCCCACCTCCCCAAGAGAGGCAACAGTTACCTGTGTCTGAGCACCCGGGACGCAATCTCTGGGTACAGGACAGGGATAGGCGTAAGAGGGTCAGGACTGATGGTCAAAGGAAACACTGGCACAGGGGCATCCCAGAGCTCCAAGTGCCCTTCCCCTGAGGAATTCCACTTGGCAGGAGGAAGGTAACTCCAGCTGGGGAACAAGAAGAGATGGCCCAACCAAGAAAGGTCCAAACCTAAGAGCTGGAAAAACCAAGAAGATGGGTTAACCGGGTCCTAGCACCCCATCCACCCCAATCCACCCCCTAGAATCCTAGCTGCCTTGCTCCTTACACCCGTTCCTGTTAGAATCTCAAGCATCTGACTTGGCCCTCCCTACTTACCTCACAGCCCAGGGCTCCAGTGTTATCTCTCACAAAGAGGCTTCCATCCCTGCTCTCTGGCTCCAAGTCCGGTGACAGGTCTGTTAGTGTCCCTAAGAGTAACAGCTGTTCCTGAGGCAGAGGGCTCCCATCGAGCCCAGCCTCTTGGCCCCAAGCCTCATATGCATTACTGCTCCAGGACAGGTGGCTGCAGCATGGATGCTGACGGCTCCTGAGTTTCTGGACTGAGACAAAGCTGGAGAGCGGGAGGAACAGAGGTTTCACAAAGCCAGTCCAAGCCCAGGAGCACGCTCTCACCAGGGCACAGACCCGCCTTTCAGAAAGGGGAACATGACCTAAGAGACATGGGACTGAAGAGAAAAGAGCTGGGGGGAAGGGCCTAACATAACGAGTGTGGGGTCTGGGTCTAGAGGCTGTGTGTTCTGAGGGAAAAGCAGAAAGAAAGTCCCGCCTAATGATAGTGGGGGGGGGGATATCACACCCAGGGCACCCTAACACCCAGCCATTCTCTGTCCTTTGCACTTTATTTATTCATTTATTTACTTATTTATTTTGAGACAGGGTCTCATTATGCAGTTCAGGTTGGCCTTGCACTCACTGTGTAAGGATGGTCTAGAATTTGCAGCGATCCTCCTGCTTCAGCCTCCTGAGGCATGTACCACCACACCTAGCTCTAAACTAAATCATTTCAAACACAAGACTTTCTCAATGAGACCCTAGCAATACCGCATGGCCGCTCTCAATGGAGGAAGCAGGTTGTTGATTTGCATTCTGGCAAACCAGTGTTTGAAGAACCATTGGTTTAACATCATGAATGATAAAATTATACAGAAGAATGAAAATCATGTTTTGAATAACAGAGCGCAATTAATGTCCTCTCATCAAAATTCCTTTGCCTTTACTGACTGACATAGGGAGCCAGGCTGTGGAAAGTGTTTCCAAATCCTACGAACAGGTTATGGGCAGTGCCAAGGAAAAAATACCCTGGCTGAAGTTAGTTTGGGCAATGATGGATTAAGCAACATCAAACACATTTTTAGCTTTTTTTTTTTTGTCTTTTTGAGATAGGGTCTCGCTATGCAGTTCAGGCTGGCCTCAAACTTGCAACAATCCTTCTGCCTCAGCCTTCCAAGGGCTGGGATTACAGGTGTGCGGAACCACGCCCGGCCAGATTTTTACCTTTTGTCTTAAGAAGCATAAACAGGGCTGGAGATACAGCTCAGAGGCACAGCGCCTGTGTGGCAAGCATGAGGCCCTGAGTTTGATTCCCAGGACCTAAAAAAAGCATAAACAAAAAAGTGACTCTCTCTCTTTATGATATGTGTATCTTAAAGCAGTTTAAAAAGTAAGCTAGAGACCAGCCTGGGCTACAAAGTGAGCTCAAGGTCAGCCTGAACTGCATAGCAAGACCCTGTTTCAAAAAGACAAAACAAACAACAAATGTTAAGCATAGGCAAGCAAATTACAGAGGATATATAAGATATGCATCATTTATATGCAGCTCTACTGCAGACTACTAACGATAGATGGATCCATAGGAAGATATTGTGGCAATAATATATCCCATACTTAAGATAGTGGTTGCTACTGTAAAGAAAAAATAGGTTTCCTTTGGTATAACTTTTCTGAGCCTTGAATAAGTTAATGAGTCCTCTAAGCCGGGCATGATGGCACAGGCCTGTAATCCCAGCACTTGGGAGGCTGAGGCAGGAGGATCGTTGCAAGTTCGACACAAGCCTGGGCTACAAAGTGAGCTCAAGGCCAGCCTGAACTACAAAGCAAGACCTTATCTCAAAAAAAACATAAATAAATAAATAAATAAACAAATAAAGAGTTCTCTAAATCTCCTAGAGAAGGTTATATTTAAAGTCTCTCTAACTTACTTGGCCATGAAGCAAACTTTGTTCTTCTGGTGCTTCATAACATTGCCTAGAACAGTGTAGCACATGAAGTGGTAATGTACTAAAAACCCCCCCAAAGACTCTCAGAAAACCTTAAACTCAGGGCTTCCTTTTCTTTTTAAATTTTGAGCCAGGTGTAGTGGCGCATGCCTATAATCCCAGCGCTTGGAAGACTGAGGCAAGGAGAATCATTGTGAGTTTGAGGCCAGCCTGGGCTACAAAGTGAGCTCAAGGCCCCCTTGAACTGCACAGCAAGACCCTGTCTCAAAAAGACAAAAAAATAAATAAATTTTGAGGTACCTGGGATCAAACCCAGGGCCTTCACATTAAGCTACATCTCCAGGTCTTTATTTTTTCCTTTTTTAAACAGAGTCTGATAAAAAGTGCCTTCGATCCTCCTCCCTCAGCCTACCAGAGCACTACAATTACAGGCATGCACCACTCTGCCAGCTTGAGGTCTAAAAACAGCAATCCAGCTGGGTTGCAGTGGAACACACCTGAAATCTCAACTACTCAGAAGGATCACAAGTTTGTGGCAACTTGGGTAACTTAGCAAGATTCTATCTCAAAACTTAAAAAAAAAAAAAAAAGAGCCAAGTGTGGTAGTACACACTTACAATGCCAGCACTCGGGAGGCTGAGACAGGAAAATCACCAGGAGTCTGAGGCTAACGTGGGCTACACAGTGAATTCAAGGCCTTGCTGAACTATAGTGAGAATTTGTCTCAAAAAATCAAAAGAATAAAAATGACAACAATAAATAAAATTAATAAATACAGACAGACTTAGGGATGCAGCTTGGCACTAGAGTGCTTCCCTCACACGTAAAAGGCCCAGGTTTAACCCCCAGTACTAAGAAAACAAGAACAAACAAAAAACAATCTATACTTGGTAAAGTCTTGAATCTTTTGTTTTGTTTTTGTGAGACAGGGTCTCACTATACAGTTCAGGGTGGCACTGGACTCACTATGTAGCTCAGGCTGGCCTCAAGTTCACAGCATCCTCCTGCCTCAGCCTCCTGAGGGCTGGGATTACAGGCGTGCGCCACCACACCCAGCGAACCTCTTTCCTAATACACAAAACGAGCCGGGCATGGTGGCGCATGCCTGTAACCCCAGCACTCGCGAGGCTGAGAACTCTTTTTCCAGATTTTCTTTCTTTCTTCCCTACTTCCTTCCTTTCTCTCCTTTCCTTTAAACTTGACTTCAGTTTAGGAAAACTAGAGCTGGAGGGAAAATTCGGCAGGAGGGGGTGTGTTCAGACCACGCTGTCCTCCACTCACCCTTCTCACGCCTCTGTTTTTAAGGTACAGATCCTTCCTCTTCAATCTGAAATTCAATCTCCTTGCCAACCCTCACCTGCCTTACCTGTAGCTGACGGGCAGTGCAAAACCCTGGTTCCTCTCCTGGGAACACCAAATCCTCTTCACACAGTCAATCACCAGCTGAGTCAGATGAACATCAGGCTCCTGGTCAGTCGCACAAATGGCCTCTTGGATGAAGGTGTGGGTGGCCTCAAGCCAGGCTTGCTCCTAAGGAAAGTGAATCTAGTGAAAACATCTTCAGGACTATGCTGCCCACCAAAGAAACTTTTGGGAATAAAAAAATAGGAAAAAAAAATCCAGAGAGCATATAAAATAAAGATCAAGAGCAAAAATGTTTAGACTTTGTTGCCTTCAAAGTCCGTAGTTGATTTTTTAAAATGTTTTTGGTTTTTTTAAGACAGGGTCTCACTATGTAGCCCAGGCTGGCCTCATTTGCAGTGATCCTCCTGCCTCGGCCTCCCAAGTGCTGGGAACACAGGCCTATCTATCATATCCAGCAGAAATCCTTAGTTTATTTTTTTTAATTTTTATTTTATTGGTACATTTTAGATATACACAATGATAACATTCCTCACAGGGAATTTGTACCTGTACGTGATATATCTTCCTTCAGAAGTCCTTAGGTTAGAGCAAGGGAGTAGCTCTGTCATAGAGTACTTGCCTAGCATGCACTTACCTTACATACTACCCATAGCACGACAAAAATAAGTCCCAGTCCAGCGATAGTTACTTGGAGTGGCAATCCAGCTTTGGTCTTCCTTCCACGTCTAAGAAACCTAGAGTAACCCTTGAAGTGCTCACCTGGAACATACATTCTTCTCTGGACCCTACTCTGACCATCTCAGGCAAACCGCCGGGTGCTCCCACAGCACCTTGCACACTCTGTTAGGAGTAATGACTACAGCCAGGTGCAGTGTCACACACCTGTAACCCCAGCCCTCAGGGGGCTCTCAAGTTTGAGGCCAGAGTGGACTACAAGGGGGGACCTTGTTCAGAACAAACAAAAAGAACAATGACTATTATCACATTTGGTGCCATACCATCTTACATGAGGTCTGCATCTAAAGAGAGCAAGCCGAAAAGCAAGAAGTAAAATCACTCTTTCAAAAATACTGTACTTTTCCTTCTTTCTTTTTTTTTGGTCTTTCTGAGACAGGGTCTCATTATGCAGTGCAGGCTGGCCTTGAGCTCACTTTGTAGCCCAGGCTGGTCTCAAAGTCATAACAAGTGCTGGGATTACAGGTGTGCACCGCCACACCTGGCACTGTACTTTATCTTGCTCATGCAAAATATGTCACAGTACTGTTCTATAATATGCTTATTTAAATAAGTGTGCCTAATAGGACATGAAAAGGACACAGGTATATGATTTTAAATCGTTTCCCTTTTTTCAGGTATATACATTTGAGTTTCCATAAACTAAACATATGCAAGATATAAATCCCAATAAGCTACATTCCCAATTCTTTTTGAGACAAGTTGTTGCTAATTGCCTGGGCTGGGCTCAGATTTGTAATTGTATCTCAGCCTAGCTGGAATTATAGGCTTGTATCACCATACTCAGATTAAGATGTGGGTTTTTTGTTTTGTTCTGTCAGATAGGGTCTCACTGTGTCGTTCAAACTGGCCTTGAATTCACTATGTATCCCAGGCCAGTCTCAAACTCATGGCAGTCCTTCTGCTTTAGCCTGAGTGCTGGGATTACAGGCGTGCACCACCATACCTGGCCTAAGGTGTGTACTCCTGAGGAGGGCATGAACCACCTTTGTATGTTTGACACAGATTCTGGTTGCCATTACATACAGCTTTAGGGAAGAGGATCGGCTTGGCCTCTTCCCAAGGTAGGCAACTATACTTTAAAAATCTCAAAAGAGGGCCAGGAATATAGCTCAGTGGCACAAGAGCCTACCTGGCAAGTGCAAGATCCTGAGTTCAAGTCCCAGAACCACAACAAAATAAAATCTCCAAAGAGTTTAGGAGTGAGATCTTTATCCTACTCAATGGTATTTCCTTTTTTTTTTTTTTTTTTGGTACCGGGAATCAAACTAAGGACCTTGTGCTTGCCAGGCACTTGTATCCCAGCCCATCAACAGTATTTCTAAACCATTATGAATACAGCTTCGTCCCTTTCATCAATCTTCCACATTAAGCAAATCTTTAGCAGCCTGAAAACAGCATAAGCCTGGTGTGGTGGCACATGCCCATAATTTCAGCACCCAAGGATTGTTGCTAATTCAAAGCCAGCCTGGGCTACAAAGTGAGCTCAAGGACAGCCTGAACTGCATAGGGAGACCCTGTCTCAAAAAGACAAGAAGAAAGAAGAGAAAATAGCATGAAAAATCTGTCTTCAAAGCTAGGCATGGTGTCGCCCACCTATAGTCCCACCACAAAGGGAGCTGAGGCAGAAGGATGGCCACAAGTTTGAGGTCAGCCTGAGCTCATAGTAAGTTCGAGGTCAGCCTGAACAACATAGCAAGACTCTGTCTCAAAAACCAAAG
Source organism: Dinomys branickii (assembly GCA_004027595.1). Taxonomy (NCBI): domain Eukaryota; kingdom Metazoa; phylum Chordata; class Mammalia; order Rodentia; family Dinomyidae; genus Dinomys; species Dinomys branickii. The sequence goes on along the minus strand of PVLD010003745.1, from coordinate 10,603 downwards.
TGTTCAAATTCTAGATGACTTCAGGATCCTTGTGGAATCTTACCACTGATGTACGCCTTCACCCTGCCTCTGTCAAACAGTCTCCTTTCATCCAGTTTTGGACCCCAGACCAGGGCATCACTCCCAGCTGCCAGCTGCCCCCCGCCCCCGACATTCTCAAAGCCTAGACTTTTACTTTTTGTCTTCTCTCAATTTCCCCCCCCCAGTACTAGGGATTGAACCCAAGTCACTCTATACCCGTACCCCTTTCTATGTTTTTTATGTTGAGATAAAATCTTGCTAAATTCCCCAGTCTGGCCTTGAACTTATGATTCTCTAGCCTCAGCCTCACAAGTAGCTGGGATTACAGACAAGTGCCCCCATGCCCGGCCTCCTTCTTTTTCAGTGATTCATGTTCCTCTAATGACTTGTCTGTTGTTTAATACACCAAATACCACGGCTTCTCAAATACCACTGCTACAAAATAAAATTCAGTTTTTTATTTAATTTAATTAATTAATTTGTTTATTTTTGTCTTTTTGAGATAGGGTCTCTCACTATGCAGTTCAGGCTGGCTTTGAGCTCACTTTGTAGTCCAGGCTGTCTCCTCCTCACAGCAATCCTCCTGCCTCGGCCTCCCAAGAGCTGGGATTACAGGTGTGCACCACCATGCCTGGTGAAATTAAGCTTTGAAAAAGACAAATCCAAGCCAGGCCTGGTAACACATATATCCCTATAATGACAGCTCTCTGGGAGGCTAAGGCAGGAGGATAGCAAGTTCAAGCCCCGTTAGAGCAGTTTAGAGAGACCATGTCTCAAAATTTATTTTTAAAAAGAACTAAGGATGTAACTCAGTCCAAAAGCTCTGAGTTCAATTCCCAGTACTCCCCTCAAAACAAAAAACAAACAAAAAGAAAACCATCCAGGCGTGGCGGCTCACACCTGTAATCCCAGCACTCAGGAGGCGGAGGCAGGAGGATCACTAGTGAGTTCAAGAACAGCTTCAGCTACAAAATGAGTTTAAGGTCAGCCTAAAGTGCATTGTGAAACTCTGTCTCAAAAAAACAAAAATAGGGCTGGGGATATAGCTCAGTGGAATAAGTGCTTGCCTAGCAAGCGTGGGGTCCTGAGTTCGATCCCCAGTACCACAAAAAAATAAATAAATAAACAAACAAAAAGAAAACCAAATCCAAACAAATGAGGTAAACTATGTACTTCATCTGCTGAATAGGAATGAAGCAGGTCTGCATTTTAATAAGATCCCTAGATTGATTATGGACAGTGTAAGCTGACGTTTAAGAATACACACTGGGGCTTTGGGATATAGCTCAGTGGTGCAGTGCCTGCTTGCCAAGTGTGAGGGCCTGTGATTACCAGTATAATACTACACACTAGCCAGACATGGTGGCAAAAGTTTAGGCAGGAAGACTGCTGAGAGTTCAAGGCCAGTCTAGATTATAAAAACAAAAAACTATACACTTCTCCCTCAAATACTTCATCTATTGGGTGGCCTTTTTTCTTTTTCACCATCTAATTTAACTTCTTGAGTTTTGCAAGTACTGGGAATTGAACCCAGGGCCTTGTCCACAATGGGCAAGTGCTGTATCACTAAGCTATATCCCCTCCCCTTTTTACTTTGGTCTGAGCCAGTGCTAAAATGTCCAGGTTGGCCTTGAATTTGTGATCCTCCTGCCTCAGCCTCCCCAGTAGTTTGGGGTTACAGGTGAATGATCAGCCCAGACACAACCTGGCTTTAAACAGTCACCAAGGAGTGATTGTTCCTACATCTCTAAACTGAATGAGACCTCCCTCCTGAGCTTTGGTCCTGTCCATCTACCTAGCAGAGTCTCCACCTGGCCAGTCTATAGGCAGCACGAGCCCAACAATGATCTGTCACATCATTTCTTCTCCCCCCCTTTAACTTAGCACATAGCACTCTCAAATAGTTGTTTTACATTGAACCTAGTTATACTCTTTAGCTCCTTCCTTTCCTTGCACGATATCCAGACCTTTAGATTCTATGACACTGGATTTTTATTCTATTTTCATCTCTGGAATCTCAAAACTGTTGCCAAGGCTGAGACGACTACCCTCTCATTGCATTTTAATCCTAGTTCTCCAAGTCTTCACACTGCTACTTGAATAAACTAAAACCCAAATCTCACCCATCACCAACTTTTGTTTAACACCCACCAACAGCTCCCAGTAAAGGTGCTGCTCAACAAATCTTACAAGACTCGGCTCTGGTGCCTCAATCACCCTCCAATTTAACTTCCTGGGTTTTCCCAAACACTCTTTTCAATTTGTATCTGCTTCCACCTTGTAATTTTTTTAGTGTTTTTTTTTTTTTTTTTTTTGCTTTGCTAATTCCTACACGCACTTGAGAACTCTTAAGTTTTTCTTTTTCCACTACAGCTGCGTCCGGAGTCTTCTCTAGGACCCACAGCCCCGCAGTTGCCTCATTAACCTTTCCCTAGTTTCCCACTGGGTCTGAATCCTACAGAGTGGAAGGAGGTGTTTAAAACTCACAAGTGGGCGCCACGCGAACGAAGTAACAAAATACTCGCAGAACCACTAACAGAGCTGGGAGCAAACCGTCTCAGATCCCCCTCTCCCGGCCGCGCCCAACGAGGTCCCAAGGCCTGAGACGAGGAGAAAGAAACGCGAGAAGAAAATTCGGGACAAACACAGTGCCAAGGGACGCAGATCAGCACTCACAGGCAGAGTCTGAATCCGGCAATCCGTCATGATGCGCCAAACCCCCGCCCTCGGGAACCTCGCGAACCGATGCCGCGAGTACTCACGAGAGGGACTGTCGGTGACGTCATCGGCGCGCGTCGCTACTCTGCGCAGCGTTGGTGCAGCAACGGATTTCCGAAGCATGTCTTTATATTTCTTTTAAGAAATCTATTTTCAGCAAGTAATATATCCATTCTATATTTTTCTACATAATTTGTTATTTTTTTACAACATCGAATAAAATAGTAACTTTCATCATGCGCTTCCGTTCATGTTTTCTTGAGCAGTTCGTTTTTCTTTCTAAACCGTGGCACGCCACAGGAGGCAGTGAAGTATCTTTAACCATTACAGCAAAAGGACCTAAAGTCATCTGAAGCTATCTGTAGGCTTGTTTCATGGAATTGTGGTCATATCCCTTTTCTTCAGTCATCTTCTGACAAGTTTTTGTAAGGCTTTGTTCAATAACCTTCACATATCTTCAAAATGCATACTCAGTTGTACCTCAACGAGACCAGCGATACAGCATGGCTGCCAGCAGTTCACATGCCTTCCTCCTTAGGCGGTTGCGCGGGAGATGAAGTCTGTGGGAGATGAAGTCTGTTTCCTCCTCAAGTAATGTTGAGACTTCACAAGGGGAGGGATGGGAGAGCTCTGAGTTCAAAAAGCCTGCCTGGTTGATAACTCCTAAGCATCTTTTAATCTCCCTGAATTTGTCAGCCAAAGAAGTGCTTCCTCCTAAATGCAGCCAGAGTACCTCTTTCATACCTGTGTTATGGACTTAGCTTACTGATGTCAGTATTCAACTCCTCCCACTCTTACTAGGAAGTCAAGAGCCCCTAGAGTCTTGTTCTATCGTTTGCCTTTGTGTTCTGATGCCTAAAATAGTGCTTATTGTTGAGTAACTTCACAGAAACTTGTGGATCAAATAATGTAGTCCTGTGCGCTCTCTAATGCCATTCTCTTGGTCCATGTCTCCTGAAGTCAAAGAATCAATTTAAGGACAAAGGAGGTAGACAAATCAGGGCATGGTGGCGCACACCTGTAAACCTAGCGCTCTGGAGGCTGAGGCAGGAGAACTGGCAGGAGTTACAAGCCAGCCTGGGCTACATAGTGAGTTCTGGGCCAGCCTGAACTACATAGTGAAAACCTGTCTCAAAACAACAAAAAAGAAAAGAACACGGTCAGGGATGTAGTTTAGTGGCACAGTACCTGCTTGGCAAGTACCAGGCCCTGAGTTACATTCCCAGTACAAAAACAAAACAAAATCAGAGAGAAAACAAAAGGAGGGGGATGGGAGGCGTTTTTGTTTTCATTTTTGTCTTTTTTTGAGCACTTCAGGCTGCCTTTGAATTCTTTTTGTACCCCACAATGGCTTCCAATCCTCAGCGATCCTGTGGGGATTCCAGGCGTACGCCATCCTGTCCAGTGGAGGGAGGAATGTTTATTAAGAAGAGAAAAAAGCTCTCAGTAGTTGAGAGGGGACCGGAAGGCAGGGTGCCAAGGGGGACTCTGTCTAGTTTTTATATCAAAAAATAACGAGGGCTCAGACCACTTCAAGTCAAACTAAGATCGATCAAAAGAACCTTCCTAAAAACCATTATGTCTGCGCCAGGGTTAAAATTAGGGTGAGGCAAGTGGGACATATGGGCAAAAAACTTAAGGAGGCACTTCAATTTTGCCCCCTAGGAGCTTCATCTGCCCCGTACCAAGGAGGCTTAGCCCTGTCCTGGGTGTTGGGCGTGGCTGAATTGGGAACTTAATTACAAGCACAGGACAAAGGCAGCCCGAGAACACCCGAGCTCCCGGAAACATGTAAACGAGCCTTTGTATCTTGTTAGCTGGTTGCTGGGCAGCAAGACTGAAATTAATCAACCTCTCCACGGTATAAAATAAACGCCCTGCTGTTCTTGGGCAAGTTCCTAGCTTAGGAGAGAGAGAACCGACACCTGATCCCAGGTTTTTGTCCGTTTTATCTTTTTTCCTCATTCTCCTTGCCGCTCCTTCCTGGGGTACAGCAAGAACCCAAGAGATCCTTAAACTGGGGAAGGAACTGAAAATAAAATGGAGGGAGGAATAGGATAAGGACTTTATTTTACTGTAAAACATTTCTGATACCTACTCTTGTTCTTTAAAAGACCACTGGGGGCTTGGGTATATTAGTGCTATAACCCTTGCCCAAAGTAACACCGAAAAAACACAGATTTGGGGCCAGGGATACAGCTCAGTGGCACAGCACCAGCCTGGCAAGCGCAATGTCATGAGTTCCATTCCTGGTGTGCGCGAGCGGCGTACACACACACACACACACACCAGCACAGATTTGTGGGTCTGCGGGTTGTGTGTTTGCGCATTTCTCTACATTCCTTGCCTTCTGACTTCAGGCTACGCAAACAGGAGACAAAGACAATTTACACCTTGAAACAAAACAAAAAGAAAGGAGACAGGATTGCTCTGGCACAAGAGAGGAGAAGGAAAGAAAGAGCCCAGGGAGTATTACAAGTACACTGTACTTGTAACTGGCTCCGTTAGTCAGGTTGGAGGACCTTCCCTGCTTTCTGAGCTACTAACACCATTTCCTCCTTTTGTCCCTTCAAGCCAACAAGAAGTTGCTCACACAGGTTCTAGACTTCCAGGACTGTACATTTTTGTTTTCTGATAGGTCCTAATACAACCATACGTTCATGGATTATTATTATAGACAGCTAAATTAGAAATTTAAATTTAGAAATTAATGGGCAGTCAGACAGGGATAGAGGGACTTAGTACAGAAGATAAAATCACATCAAAATTGTACTTGGAGACACATGCAAAGAAGCCCAGGCCTCAAAAGATGCTTGAAGATGCAGCCGGGTGTGGTGGCACACTCCTGAAATTCCAGCACTCAGGAGGCTGAGGCAGGAGGGTTGCCATGAATTCGAGGCCAGCCTGGGCTACATAGCATAGTGAGGCCCTGTCTCAAAAAGACCAACAAAAAAAATGGAGTTGCAATGGCCAGGCCTTCATGCCTCCCTAGGAGGTATAGAACAACCTGAGATTATACTGTAATTAACAATACCGTAGGTCCAGTGAGTCCAATCACCATCAGACACTATAGTGGGTGACCAGAACATCTGGACCCATCCTCCTAGCTCTCCCTTGTCTGTCCTTTTTCTTTATTTTATTTTTTTGGTACTGGGAGTTGAACTCAGGACCTTGCACTTGCCAGGCAGGTGCTCATGCTACTGAGCTGTATCCCTGGCCCCTATGCCCCATTTCAAAAATGCTTTTGTTCTTTGTATGGTGGAAGTTACAGATAAGCTGAAATTTATGATGCTAGCCATATACACTTGCTTCCCTATTGGATCCACATTAGCTAATTGATTATTCTTGTAATTCTATTGGTTGATTGTAGTTCAACCCACATTGTACCCACCTTATGATTTTACTCTATAAAACATTCTTGGAGAAATTGCCTCTGTGGGAACCCCTTTAGGACTCCTCCTGTCTCTTGGGAGCTTTCTCTTAACAAACTTTCCCTAATCTTAACCTCCTTTGTCCATTGGAATTCAATAAGCATATCTAACTCTAGCAGGTTGGGAGTTATTTTTTCCCTGTTACAGAGTAGAGGAGGCACCGGGTGTGGTGGCACACACCTGTAATCCCAGTACTCGAGGAGGCTGAGGCAGAAGGATCTTTGCGAGTTTAAGACCAGGCTGGGCTACAAAGTGAGCTCAAGGCCAGCCTGAACTGCATAGTGAGACCCTGTCTCAAAATAAACAAACAAACAAACAAACAAACAAAAAGACCAAAAGCAAAGAAGAACAGACGAGAGGGTCCACTGAGATCTTTGGAGAGCGGTAAGAGTTCGCTTTTGTTTCATGGCACCCCTGAAATATTTTGACGGGATTCTGGACCATGACTCATGTAGGTCATCAGCAGTTACCACACTTTGTCAGTTGGTTCTGCCTTGTCTTTTTTTGGCCAAAATAATAATGGATTTAAATTGAGAGCATGGAAAGATTGTCATGTCTTTGAGTTTCTTTGACGAGACATTTTGATTTTTGCAGGCAGGACATTATGTTCCTTTCTTAACTTATCTGGCAGTTACAGATGGTTTATTTTCTTATAGATAGCTCTTGGGGATTTTTTAAAACTTTTAATTGGTTTGTAGCTTGCACTGCAGTGTATGGGACAGGTTTTGGCGTTTTATCTGCTAGGGACAGCTGTTTTCAGTATCAGTAAATGGTAATATGCTTCTCTTTGCAACCCTGAAACTTCTTTCTTTTTCTAACTGGAAGCTTTTGAACCCCTAGAAAATAATGCTAATCTGTAAGGGCACTGAAGGTAGGCATTCTTTTATAGACTGCATAACCTACATCTCTGGGTTAAAAGGTAATTGAAAATCATACTCACCCATGAAGACGCTCAAAAAAGTTTGACCTACCCAGAACAGTCAGGAGAAACTTCCATCCTGGACACAGTGGAAAGAATTGATCTCTGGGTGACACTAGGAGGCGCTAGCTCCAAAAATGTCCCTGTCTCAAAAAAAAAAAAAAAAAATCCATCCGCCTATACTGTAGCTGGAGTACTTTCAATTTCTCTCTCTCTCCTTAGGAGTTGTTCAGGTCCTTAGATCACTGGTTTGATTTCTGTTTTATTTTATTCCCCTTTCCTTCTTAAATGGGGATATTATAGCAGGAATCAATTGTAGCTTTTGCTTTCATTTTTTATGGCCTGCTGTTTTTGGAATGATTAATGAGCAATGGGCTTTTGCTTTTAGAAACACTCTCTAGAGTTGGAAATGTGAGCTTAAAACACAGAAATGGCAGTTCAGAAGTAGGAGCATTCACATTGGAAGGGGGTGGACTGGCCTGACCTATATTTTGATCACTCTTCAGCTAGCAGCTGCTTGCCCTGGAGCAGGAAAACCTCAGTGGATACCCTTAGGTCATATAAAAAACAGGAGGGAGTTAGAGAGGGACACCTTCTTTTTCCTATTACTTTACAGATGGGAAACTTGATGTCCCATTCCCTTATTCCTTTTTTTTTGTCTTTTTGAGACAAGATCTCACTATGCAATTCAGGCAGGCTGGCCTTGAGCTCACTTCGTAGCACAGGCATGTCTCGAACTCTCAATGATCCTCCTGCCTCAGCCTCCTCAGTGCTGGGATTATGTGCCTGGTTTGAGCATCATGCTTGGCAACCCTGCACTGTTTAATCTTTTTCTGAGCCTGAACATGGCCTGGCCCCTTGGAGGGTGGGTGGAATGTAGAGGCAAGCATTGATTATAGTACTATTTCACAGGTGGGGTTGAAAGAGAGAGAGAGAAAATGGTCACGAGAAATTTATGTTCAGACTTTTTTTGCATCAGGCACTAATCCTGACTTGTCTTTAAAGTGCAGATGAAAGCCACTGGAAACAAGTTTTTGTTTTTTGGTACTGGGAATCAAACTCCTGACCTCACGCTTGCCAGGCAGGCCCTTATGCCACTGAGCTATATTCCCAGCCCAGAAACTGGTTTTTATGGAGCAATCTGATGCTGTCCCTTACACTTGAGGGTGAGACTTCTAAGAATGCTAATTGAAACCTCTCCTGGGCTATATCCACTTCTATCTGATTATGCTAAAGCTCCTTGAGGGTAATATCCCTTACCCCAGGCAGATGGAGGATTTGGCTCTGCCCACGTCCAAGGGTCCTTTGCTCTGAGTGACCTCAAACAGATCAAAAAAGATCTGGAAAGTTTTCAAATAATCCTGACAAGTACATTGACTTTTTAGGGGACTTAGATTTATGAACTAGACTGGAAAGATGTAAGTTTGTTTTGTTTTTGTCTGTTTGAGACAGGGTTTCACTATGCAGTTCAGGCTGGCCTTGAACTTACTTTGTGATCCAGGCTGGCCTCAAACTCAAGGCGATCCTCCTACTGCAGCTTCTTTAGTGCTGGGATTACAGGCCTGTGCCACTGTGCCTCGACCTTTTTTGGTTTTGGTTTTGGGAGTTTTTTGGGGGGAGTGTTTTTAAAATTATTTATTTATTTATTTATTTGGTGTTTGTTTTACAACTTTGATTTTCAAACATTATTTCTAGTGAGAAATAGCAGCATTACAGGCTGCTATTCCATTTGGAGATAAATATCATTTTGTTCATTTTAATTTTTATTTTTTGAGACAGAGTCTCACTGTGTAGTCCAGGCTAACCTTGAACTACTGTGTAGCTCAGGCTGGCCTTGAACTCAAAACAATCCTCCTGGGGTTGGGGATTTAGCTCAGTGGTAGAACGCTTGCCTAGCAAGCTGGAAGCCCTGGGTTCGGTCCTCAGCACCAAAAACAAAAACTAAAAAACCCATCTGAAAAAAAAAAAACAACCCAATCCTCCTGCCTCAGCCTCCTGAGTGCTGGAATTACAGGTGTGCACCACCATGCCCAGCGTTTCATTCATTTTAAAAGGCCAGAGAAAGGCTGGGTATGGTGGTGCATGCTTGTAATCCCAGCCCTTGGGGGGCTGAGGTAGGAGGATCGTTGCCAGTTCAAGACCAACCTGGGCTACAGAATGAGCCAAAGGCCAGCCTGAACTGCACATCGAGACCCTGTCTCAGAAAGGGGCAGGGGAGGAAGAGAGACAACAAAGGGAACAGCCAATTCCTCCTGGAGCCTAGGCAGTCCCTGTACAAGCTCTCCACTGCCCTACTAGCCAGGCAGGAGATTAGAACAGGAAACATTTTCATAGTTGTATCCTTGAAGGCCTAAGAAGGATGTGAACTAACTCTGGATTATTCTAAATTGTCAACTATTAATCAGGAAAATGACAAGAAATCCTCTGCCTTCTTAAATCATTCACAAGAAGCATTGGTAAAGTATGTATCTCTGGTTTCTGATTCAGTAGGACAGATTCTTCTTTTTTGTCTTTTTGAGGCAGGTCTAGCTAGCACCCTGAGTTCAGCTGGTCCTGAACTCCCTTTGTAGCCCAATCTTGCTCAAACTTGCAGCAATCCTCCTGCCTCAGCCATCCTCCTGCCTCAGCCTCCCAAGTGCTGGGATCCACAGGTATGTGCCACCACGCCTGGCCCAGATGGATTATTCTTAAAGACAAATTTATTACCCAATCTGCCTTCACATCAGGAGAAAGCTACAAAAGATGGCTTGTGCTCCAGATAGCTCACGTGCTGCCCTAGTGAGAGTTGCCTCGGTATTTTATTACTGAGACTGGGAAGAGGTCAAAGGGAGAGAAATCAGACCAGGAGAAAGCAGCTGCCTTGGTTGCGGCCTTAGAGGAGTAAATTCTGAGTCTGATTCCCAGGATTCTAAGAAGAGCTCAGTGACTAAACCCATCGGCCGTGGGTTTGGGAAACCAGGCCCTTTTAGGCAGGATTGTGGTAAGAAGGGTCACACAAGAGGTCCCTCAAACCATACCCTGTGTGCAGCAGTGACCGCTGAGTTTTGGACTCTGCTCCCCAAGAAGGTCCCAGGGGTCAGATCCAGCTCACCAGCGGATCCAGCAAAATGAAGGGTCCCGGGGCACTCTCTTGCCTTCTCCCGCTGGCTGCACTGTCATCTCCATGGAGGAGCCCTGGTAACCATGACTATAAAGGGGAAAAGACCATCCTGCTGGAGGCTGGAGCCAGCATTTCAGTCCTTCTTTTCAACCCTGGCCTTCTGTCTTGGTTACTTTTCTCTCATTGCTGAGACAAAATACCCAACACCCAAAATGAAGGAAGGAAAGGTTTATTTAGCTTACAGTTTGTGGAGGTTTCAGTCCTTACTTGGCTGGTTCTGAGGCAGAATGGCACACAGCAGAGGGCAAACTGTTCACGGGAGCAGAGCACAGCAAAAGCAAGCAAAAAGAAAGAATGGCTGCAAGCAGCCTCCTTTTCTTTTCTACATTGTAAACAGCCTACCCCCACCCAGGG